>CM076578.1:723129682-723431582 GCA_034641835.2 Pinus albicaulis | reverse complement strand
ATTGTATCAAATTTTTAAATTAGCCTTAATATTGATTCACCCCTCCCTCTCAATATTCACATTATTTCCAACACCTTCTCATTCTAGCTGAAAAATATTGTTAATCTTCATTATTAGGTTGAGTATCATCTTTAGCCTTTAGTCTTCATTCCTCTAGAATACATGCAGCCCATAATCTTCAAAAGTTTGAGTTTCCATTCTAACATAGATGCCTCCAACAAAACCATTAATTCGGAGTTATATATAGTCTCACCAAGCCCTTGAAGTTAATCTTTTATATTTTTTTACCTTCATAAATTTTGAAACCACACTTTCTTATTTTTCCATCCTTGTTCCATAACGTTGATTTCTTTGAAACATATTTTTATTGGTTGTGTTGATGGAGTATAATTTCACAAATATGCCATCGACTTCCTTTGATGTAGACAAATCTGAAACAAAAGAAATGATATGGTATTTGATGGAATTAAAGAGAATCCTTAGAGCTCTAATTTGTCCATTATTTTATTTTCCACTTCTTGAGCATGGTTTTTTATCTAGTTGAGGAACATTATCTTCAATAAATTGCATGAATTATTCTCTATAAGGACTATATTAGTCCTCTTCCTCCAAGCTTTCAAGTTGGATGATCCTTAAAGCTTGTTACCTTCCTTGCAAATAGAGGCCATTTCATTGGAAGTATTAGACTTATAGAATAAAATTACTTCCTTGGGAGAGAGAAAGAGAGTTGCTACAAGTGTGTCTTCAATCAAGTATTCCAATAAATTGTGATCTTCGAGCTTCCTTCCATCACCTTAGCTTTGATACAATGTTGAGAAACAAAATATAATAAATTCTAACACCTAATTTCTCTTCTTGATAATTACTTGTGAATATTAGATATATTTTTATTACTTCTTATGTCTTCATAATAAATCAATTACAAAAAAAATTAAATATCTAGAGATCGCAATGGGACAAGATACACCAAAGTAGGCTAGTAGCTAGGGAAAAACCCACAAAAGGAAAACCCAATAATCCTTCTCTTATAGAATCAAATCAAAATGAGAGATATGAAATACCAAAACCAAGACCAAACAACCACCAGAATAGCATGTCTCAGCCTCTTCACAAATGCGATCTATAATAGTCTAAAATTTGCTCTACAAGGAATATTCTTCTATTCTTGGACTTGATTTCTCTCTTCTTTGAGTTATCTTCTTCTCTCCTTCACTCGATTCAGAAAATTATTCTTTTGAAGTGTTATGTATATTCTCAAAGCATGTCGAGCTTCCTTTTTTATATAACTTTCTAGGAAGGTTGAACAAGTGTCACTCTGGAGGGCTAGGCCGACTTGTCTAAGGAGGGACGACTTGATCATATTGTGGACTAATGACTCAAATAAAACTCAAATTCCTTTTTCCTTTGAATTTCCAAATGGGACATGACTCAAATAATTTTTCTTTTAACTCATAATATTTTTTTTTACTCTTTTTTACTCCAAGCATGAATATTGTGCTTTGACAAAAATATAATAAATACATCAATGATAAATTTTTATTATGAAGACTGAATCTAGTTAAAACTACAACATTTGTTTGTGGGACAAGGTACCCACCTCTATGCAACAATCTAATTGCTAAAGTCCTTTGTTTTTTATCCTATGACCTCTTAGGAGGAAATAAACTCTTAACCATTAGGCAAACTTAACTTGTGCTAACACAAATGATTTGTTAAGACTATTTTCTAAAATTTAGCTTTCCCCTTATTTTGTGTTGCTATTTTTTAATATGGTGTTTTTCTTATATGCATTCATTGTTTGGGCTATCTTTGACATATTATATATTTTTTCCATGGACCTATAATGGGATTAGAAAGAAGAAAGGAAAAATAAACACAAGCTTGAAAACCATTTTACAAAGGAACAACAATAACATGTATACTAATATATATTATTAACATTTATTTATTTTTATCTTAGGAACTTCCAAGATATTATAAAATTCTTGTGTATCCTTAGAATGTAATGTTTTTTCATGATGAATAATAAATCATAATTTTTTCATTGATGAAAAAAATGTATTAAATAAATTTGAAGATATTGACTTTCTTTAATTGATTTTTTTTAATAAACTTGAAAACATTAATACATCTTAAATTAGATAGCCATAAAAAAATAAAGATATATATATATATATATATATATATATATATATATATATATATATAATATATATATAGCTCTTTATTTTTTTTATGGCTATCTAATTTAAGATGTATTAATGTTTTCAAGTTTATTAAAAAAAATCAATTAAAGAAAGATAATATCTTCAAATTTATTTTATATATATATATATATATATATATATATATATATATAATATGTTTATTTGTCAAAATTTTCTATGCTATGTGAATAAATAAGGAAAATCACTTTGATTATATCTATTTCGTTATTATAGAAAAAAAAAATACTATGCAACATTTAAGTAAAACAATTTCATTATAAACAAGTGTTGTAGGGAAGTGTAGTCCCTACCCTTGAGGATATGTATTTATGTATGTATATATGTATGTATGTATGTACCAGCATAGATCCATCTTAACTTCAGATCTATCAAGCGTCGAGAGGGATCAAATATCTCAAGGTGAAAACCTGTTTTTTTAGTGCAAAACTGGAGAAAAGATTTGCACCTCGAGAGATTTTCTCCTTCTCAGCACTCGATAGATCAAAAATTAAGATGAATCTAGGTTGGTTTCAGTCATGTGTGGCCAAGGAAAATATATCGAACATATGATTAATTTTATCAAAAATAATTAAATACATCTAATATTAATATAATTATTTTAAATAGCCTTTGGGGCTTGGCCTAGTGGTCAGTGGATGCTCTGTTAAGGCATCCGTGTTGTTAATAAAGTCACGAGTTCAATCCCTGACCTCAGTCGAAAACCCGGGAAGCATTCATGCGGGCCTGGAGTTCTCCCCTAGGGGTATACTGGTAGCTGGGGGGATTCGACCCCGTGTTACACAAGTATGATACCTCCGCCATTGCTAATTCCTCTAGACACCAAAATATATATATATATATATATATATATATATATATATATATATATATATATATATATATATATATATATATATGCTAAATATGTTTGAGATTTTTCAGTTCATTTTCATTTTAAATTTTCTTAGTTATCTCAAAGTGACAACGTAATAGTGTTGAATGATAGAAATTGTGAATAATAAAAGAATGTAATCAATTACAAATAGTATTCATTGTGACCAATATCAAACTATTTTCTTCTAATATTCTTATTGTCACCCTTTTTAGTTTTGTGATATTTTCATATCGATTATATGAAAAGCATAGTTGAAATCATAAACCATTTAAATCCTTAGCTTGAACTATTGTAGTAAACAACATACCTTGTCTCTCTTGATCTCCAATTTTAATAGGTTGAATTACTATTACACAAAAATCAATGTACATTGTAAATAACATTTTGTGCTTATAGTGAAATCAATGCACATTGTTAAGCCAATCACTTTAAAATTAATGTACCACCATATATCCAATTACATCAAATCCGAAATCAATATCTACATTAAAAACGATACATCTAATGAAAGCAATAAAATAACAATAGAAAACAACGTCTACACTAAAATAAATGAATCTAATGCAAGTAATCAAATAGGATTGGAAATCAACATCTACACTCAAATCAATGCATCTAGTGGAAGTAAGCAAATAGGATTAGAAACCAACATCTACACTGAAACTAATGCATCTAGTGAAAGTAATCAAATAGGATTGGGTAAAAATGTGAAGCTAGGTTACACTTTCGTGAGAAACGCGACCAAAAATTTCACTCTCCAAACAGTTCAGCCGAACTTTTAGGAAGTTTGACCAAACGGTTTCTACCGTTTGTCAAACTTATTTTGTCATTTACATTGATGGCATCACTAACCATATTTTCGGCTGGAGATAGAAAAGACGGAAATAAAATTTTTAGGCCGAACTATTATTTCGGTCGAACTTTGTTTAAAACTTCGGCCGAACTTTTTCTTATAAATATAACGGCCATCAGAACCTCATAAATTTTTCAGAGGTTTTCTTGCCATTATGTGACTATTGTAGAGGTAAGATTATTGGAGAGGTAACTGTTAAATTTTTTTGGTTTTTTGTGTTTGTCTTTATTTAATTTTAGTTTTCTAATTGTGCAGTGATTTTGCATGCTTCTCTCATCGTCTGTTCGTGCCCAGCCTTGCATTTTCGTCTGCAACTTGGCTCGGCATCCTCGTCCTCGTCTGTTCTTCCCCATATTTTCACTTGTCTGCAACTCGACTCGATGTATTTGACCTCCACCCGATGTGCTCTTCCTTCATTTCCCATGTTGGACTAATCTCCTAGTTGTTACTTGATTAAATATATTTTTTACCTGTTGAAAATTTTTATTGGGGATTTGGAGAGGGAAGTTTATACACTGTGGAAAAATTTTATTGGGGATATGGAGAGGGAAGTTTATATACTGTTTAAAAATTTAGGAAAATTTATATACTGTTGAAAATTTTTGGAGGGAAGTTTATATGTTGTTGAAAAATTTTGGAGAGGGAAGCTTATTAACTATAAATTTATCCAATTTTATTAAAGATGAAACCTCTGATTTTTGCTACCATAGAGAATATCAGTATTCTAGAAACATGAGTTTTATCAAAATTTCCATCCTTTGATGTGCATTTGATGGAAATTTCATGGAGAGAATTTGGGTACTGGATTAATACATCATCAATGTGATATATGTATAACTGTGCTAGAGTATTATATGGGTAAATTAGTTTTAGTTATTCAGGTGTGGGTTGTGCCTCGTGTTTTTCCCAATTAAAAATTGAATTTTAATCTTGTTAGGGCAATTTTTCTCACATTGTTATTAATTGTTATACATGTAAATGAAAGTATTATTGATTTTAGATTTATTTATATAATTAAAAATTTTATCAAATTGACAGAGAAAATAGCTTTCACAAAATTTATAAAATAAATTTATATAAAGAAAACCAAATTACCTTACAAATATTAGCACAAACGCTCACCTACCCAATTACATACTCTGAGAATAATCAATAAGGATGTTGGCTCTACTCCTGTTTTATCTCACTACTTTACCTGTACATCCATGTTACTACTTATAAATTATCCCTATTGGGGAGTTATGCTACTGGATATGAAATTAGCTTTGTAACTACTCGAAAGGATGTTTACTCTGTTTCTTTTCCAATTACTGACGGAGCTTGAACATTGTGATTTCCACATTAGCTATAAGGAGATACATAATAAAGATGATATGATTAGCAAGTGTAATACATGCATTACTAACCCTTATGTATTCAAGAAATAGGTGTGACTTCATCCCTCTCCTTATCAATCGAGCCTTAAAGGACGTCCTTTTCAATACAGGTTGTTGCACCACCAGAGCTCTACACTTACAGAACTATATAATACTAGGAGCAACTTTTTCTTACTTCCCACAATCACACTCACAGTATTCAAGGCCACATGTACGTCGCAGTGAATTCAAGATCATTGTAATACAACTGGGGCCAATATTTCTATTTAGATACTATAAATAACATCCATATTATCCTGTCAATTGTAATTCTATAATGGTAGTACATACCAGATGTAACTTACCTTAAGAAACTTATAGAGCTAGAAGTTTGGATTGCAATTTCAAAGATCGAACATGTCTAAGAATCGGTTAGACCTTAATGGCAAGGCTTCGAGAGAGGCTGGAAAGAGAGAGAGATAACCACCTTCCCTAGCCCCTTAAAGATAAGAATCCAAGAAAAGAAGGATGGAAAAAAAAGCCTATTCCTTTCAAGGTACTCATACTAATTAAGTAAGAAAATGATGAAGCTTAGAAGGAATCATGAATAGTGAATAGGGTGTTTTCCAATCCACATAATAATTTCAAAATAATGCTACCACCCCAATCCTTTGAAGTTGCTTGTCTATTGTTAAATGGAGGTTATCGTTGCAACTACAATTTTAAGGTTTATGAAAATTTTATGTTGTAATAAAGTTGTTTTCAGATCTATTATATGCTTGGATAAATGTACCCCTAGGGATGTACCTTCTTGGAATTGAAGTACATTTGTTGGCATCTTCTCTCTTGAGTTTTCTAGTGATAACAATTTCCTACCTTGGCTAGTTCTTATGTCCCACTTCTATCAACCCAACTGTTATCTATAAATGATCACTACGCCTCTAAACTGGGTCTAAAATTGATTGGTTCACAATAGCTACCTTCGAATCTTTGCAATAGATATATCCAGTCTTTATAACTAACTTCCTATATATAGCCCAATTAAAAATTGTATTCTAATCTTGTAAGAACAATTTTGCTCACATTTTTATTCACTATTATATGTGTAAATTAAAGTATTATTGATTTTAGATTTATTTATATAATTAAAAAAATTATAATAATTTTTATCAAATTGATAGAGAAAATAGGTTCCGCAAAATTTATAAAATAAATTTATATAAAGAAAACCAAATGACCTTACAAAGCTTAGCACAGACACTCACCTACCCAATTATATACTCTAAGAATAATTATAATTTTTTAAAGCAACTACAATTTTAAGGTTTATGAAGATTTTATGATGTAATAAAATGGTTTTCAGATCTATTATATGCTTGGATAAATGTGCCCCTAGGGATGTACCTTCTTGGCATTAAAATACAATTGTTGGCATTGTTTCTCTTGAGTTGTCTAGTGTATTGGATTGAAGGGAAGTAAAGTATTTATGTGTTTTGTTGTTGCAATTAAATATTTGTGTGTTTTCAAATATGTGATATGCTTGGATAAATGTGCCCCTAGGGATGTACCTTCTTGTAATTGAAGTACATTTATTGGCATTAAAGCAACTATAATTTTAAGGTTTATGATTTTTTTTTGTTGTAATAAAGTGGTTTTCAAATCCGTTATATGCTTGGATAAATGTGCCCTAGGGATGTACCTTCTTGGCATTGAAGTACATTTGTTGGAATCTTTTCTCTTGAGTTGTCTAGTGTATTGGATTGAAGGAAAGTAAAGTATTTATGTGTTTTGTTGTTGCAATTAAATACTTTAGATTATACCCAAACCTTAAAATTAACAAGGGTCATTGCCATTGCCTTGATTGGGTCTCCTCTATGTAAGTCCATTTTTGGTTGTGTAATTTGACTAATGTGAACACTTTTTCTGTTGTAATAAAGCGGTTTTCAGATCTGTTATATGCTTGGATAAATGTGCCATTAGGGATGTACCTTCTTGGCATTGAAGTACATTTGTTGGCATATTTTCTCTTGATTTGTCTAGTGTATTGTATTGAAGGGAAGTAAAGTATTTATGTGTTTTTCTGTTGCAATTAAGTACTTTAGATTATACCTAAAGCTAAAAATTAACAAGGATTAGATCCTTAGTGGCCATTACCATTTCCTTGATTGGGTCCCCTCTATGTAATTCCATTGTTTGTTTGTGTAACTTGACTCATGTAAGTACTTTTTCTGTTTTAATAAAGTGGTTTTTAGATCTATTATATGCTTGGATAAATGTGCCCCTAGGTATGTACCTTCTTGGCATTGAAGTACATTTGTTGGCATCTTTTTTCTTGAGTTGTCTAGTGTATTGGATTGATGGGAAGCAAAGTATTTGTGTTTTTCGGCTGCAATTAAATACTTTAGATTATACCCAAAGCTAAAAATTAACAAGATTTAGATCCTTAGTGGCCATTGACATTTCCTTAATTGGGTCTCCTCTATTTAAGACCATTGTTGGTTTGTGTAATTTTACTCATGTGAGCACTTTTTTCTGTTGTAATCAAGTGGTTTTCATATCTTTTATATGCTTCGATAAATGTGCCCCTAGGGATGTACCTTCTTGTCATTGAAGTACGTTTGTTGGCATATTTTATCTTGATTTTTCTACTCTATTGGATTGAAGGGAAGTAAATTATTTCTTTGTTTTGATGCTATAATTAAATACTTTAGATTATACCCAAAGCTGAAAATTAACAAGGATCGGATCCTTAGTGGCCATTTCCATTGCCTTTATTGGGTCTCCTCTATGTAATTCTATTGTTTTTTTATGCAATTTAACTCATGTGAGCACTTTTTTCTATTGTAATAAAGTGGTTTTCAAATCTGTTATATGCTTGGATAAACGTGCCCCTAGGGATGTACCTTCTTGGCATTGAGGTACATATGTTGGCATATTTTCTCTTGAGTTGTCTAGTGTATTGGATTGAAGGGAAGTAAATTATTTCTATGTTTTGTTGTTGCAATTAAATACTTTAGATTATACCCAAAGCTGAAAATTAACAAGGATTAGATCCTTAGTGGTCGTTTCCATTGCCTTGATTGGGTCTCCTCTATGTAATTCCATTGTTGGTTTGTGTTCAATAATCAATTGTCGACAATGTTCATTTTTGGGCAGATGGTTTGTAAGTAAAATTTTAAGGTTGGACTATTCTCCTAGTTGTTGCCTAGTTAATATGCTTGTATTATTGACAACAAGACAAGTTTAGCTTCTAATTTTGATGCATTGTTATTCACTATTTTAGGAAAATCCTATCCTCATATGTTTAAACATGGTTTCATTTTTATTTAAAAATTATGTTTGCTACTTTTTCTATCAATGACTTTATAGCACTATCTATTACTCTTGACTATAATGATGGCTTCTATAGACTCATTATCCATCTAGAGGAAAGGCTCTTGAAATACAAAGGGCCAGCTAAACTCAACGGATGAAAGACCCTGCATCATATGGTCTTTCTTTCTTTGTTCCTTTCCCCCGGAGAGAATCTTGAGATAAATTCCCTTATCTGGGTCTCGCTTATGACCTTTGAATGCATGTTCCAAACCTTCAACTACGTAGGAAGTTGACCGAGAATCACTTTGATTATTTCATTTTCATCTACTCTATATAGTATTGATTATTTCTATTTCAATAATATCCCCATGATGTGTAGCGATGAAATGAAATGAATAATCAAATCATACCAAGTGAGAAAAAATGTAAGAGATAATATGATGTGTACAACTATGATAGTTCATCTAAAACTTCCACAATCCTTCAATTATTTCATTAAAATAAATAAAAATATATAGGAATTAATTTGGAGTTTTCCAACCCTACTTTCCCTAAAATCACTCCCCATTTTAAACCCCCTTGCAAATAAATTTCCTCCAATATCCTTCTTCCACCAAATTGTTTTGAAAGGGATATTGATTATTTTCTGTTACAACACAAAATATTTTATTTCATGTTGATTAAATATATTCATCAAATGAGAAATAAGTGGAGGATTTATGTTATCTAAGGTTAATTCACATTGATGAATTTTGTGAATAATTTTTTTTTTTTTTTTTGAAATAAAATAGAAATATATTTGGAGAATTCAACAAGGTTTTATGCATTATTTTATTGTATCATTGCCACATATATTGATCTGGAAAATCCCCTCCACATTGGCATCCCATTTTTGTTCTAAATATGCAATGTACAACCGAATTAGAGATGCACAACCTAGATACTCAATATGTTACATGTTAAAGTTTTAATGGAAACAATAGAATAATCCTAAAGTATAGAACACCATTGATTTGCATCATCAATCCATTCACAAATATTTGAAAAAGAATTAGATAAAGAATATAATGATATCTAGATTTTATTTTTTACTTCCAAATTATTTATTTTGTCAAAATATGTTGGAGAATTCTTTCACTCTTCAACTCAAATTTATATTTTATTACAAATATTAAGTAAATAATATTGGTGTTGTTGCCATTTACTCAAGTTCCTATAGAAATCTTCTTGAATATCCATTAGTTTAGAATTAATGGATAAAATCTTATGACTAAAAAATCTCAATATGATTTTGATAATATTTGTATTTTTTAACTTATGATTCTAGTAAATATATCTTGATATTTCCAAAAAATATCTTTTAAATTTAACTCTTATTTCTCATGATAGTCATTTCCTTCAATTGTTTATGGTTTAATTTCTTCATTTATTGTTTAAGTTGATCCTGAAGGATGACAATATATGTATTATGTTTCTCTAATATTTTTTATTCCCAATCAAATACTTATGATTTATTAATATTTCCTGTATAATTGTTACCTAAGCCTTTTGGTTTTCCAATTCACTAATAAATTCATTAATCATACAAGCATTAGCATTGGAAACACATCCCAATGTTTATTTTGTACCCATACCAACGTTTTTATCAGTATCAGTCATTATTTGATTTTCATTGAATCATTATTTATCATTGAGTATTTGATGCCTATATGAATTATATACATATTTTCTAGTATCCACTATATAATCCCCACAGAAATATCCTCTTATGTATCCTTGTGTGTAGGTTTATCATAAAAATATTTGACCTCTACAAAAATAGAAATGTATGTTTGGATGGATACAAATATACAACTCTCTCCCTCAATAGTTGGTCAATGGTATAACCTCGCTTTCCCACACCTATCTCCCTCAATAGTTTCTCCATCACTGTCTTATTTTTATAGCACTTGATCATGGTATTCCCACACCTACGATCTGGCTGCTCTAGCTATCTCTGACTCTACTATTGGATATGGGACTGGTTCTCTAATGAATGGAGCAGTAAGACATACTAGGCAAGGTTTTGTTGATTCAACTGAAACTTTCTAGCCTTTGTTCTGTTGATATCTGCACAGAACACCCCTACTACTCTGAAAATGAATTGATCATGATTTTCTTGTGTATTTCTTGTGACTTTTATGTACTTGTTATCAGTGGCAGGTTTAAAATTATAATTTATATCAATGGTTGGATTTATTTCTATAACAGTGATGTGGACATCATGGTTTTTTGGAAACAACAATTATTCCACCTCTAGTGTGCACGTACAATGGAATATGTTTTATTGACGAGAAGTTTATATATATATATATATATATATATATATATATATATAGATATATATATATATATATATATATATATATATATATATATATATATATATATATATATATATATATATATATATATATATATATATATATATATATATATATATATATATTTATTTATTTATTTATTTATTTATTTATTTATTTAAAGTGGTAAAATACAAAATTTTACGAAATATTTCAGTGGACAAATTTTTATATATCTTTTAAAGTTGTAAAATACAGAAGCTTCTGAAATATATCAATATTTGATTACCAAATTACTTCAATGTGTTAAAATAAAGATATATATTTTAGGGATAATATCTAACCCGAATAGCATTATACAAAAGGTTACAAATTACATTAAAAAAAATAATAATAAATAAATAAAAATAAAAATAAAAAATGAATAAAGAGTTTTAACTTGAATTGAAGTCTTTAAAGTAATTTATCAAACTAGAAAACATTCCTATTATTATTATCTTTGGTTGTCACAAGGTCTCTTTTTGAATTCATAAATCCTATGAAATTGTACCTTAATACAAACTGTATGGACACTATTCCTAAATTCAATCTAGAACTTTAGTATCCCATGTAGTTTCATGTCCATTAGTGATTTGGGTCATGAACTTTACAATTCTGTCCTTAGAGAAGAAATTAAAAACTCGGTTTTTAAAGAAGTGAGATTGAGATGCATATACTTGTTATAGTGTCAGTGTTTCACCGTATGAACACTATTCCTAAATTCAATATGGAACTTTAGTATCCCATGTATTTTCATGTCCATTAGTGATATGGATCATGAACTTTACAATTCCTTCCTTAGAGAAGAAATAAAAAAATATGTTTTTAAAGAAGTCACATCGAGATGCATATACTTGTTCTAGTGTCAGTGTTTAACCGTATGAACACTATTCCTAAAGTCAATCTGGAACCTCAGTATCCCATGTCCATTAGTTCTCTGGGTCATGAACTTTAAAATTATTCTTAGAGAATAAATAAAAACTCTCTTTTAAAGAAGTCACATCCAAATGCATATACTTTTTCTAGTGTCAGTGTTTATTGTCTGATGTATAACCATTCAATGAATATTTGAATGATAGTATTGACATTCTATTGATGGTAGAGATTGACCTTGATGAATGACAGGACAATGAACTTGATATGATAGTGAAAACTCTAATTTGGATTATAGTGATAGCAATATGTCTATAGTATTCTTGTGACAGTGATTTGGAGACTTGTGTATACTTGTTTCTTGTTGGATTGGTCCTAGCTGGCCTAGTGATTAATGTCTCATGATATATGTCACTTTTGCAATATTAAAGAGTTTTTTCAGATTGTAATTTCTTATGGATGGTTTTTTTCAAAACTAATGTTCCCTTTCGAATAGTTAGAAGCTTTAATTTAAGAAAAAACTAGTGATGGTATGGCTATTCTCAGTTAGGATAGACCAACACTATAATGTGTGACTTCTACAATTTTAAGGACTCTTAAAGAAATATCTTGAAGAGTACATGGTACTTTTCCAACTTTTTTAGTAATATATGTCCTTGAGTTTCCAAGTCTTGAATGATATTTTGAACCATAATATTATTAAAGAAATATCTTGAAGAGTATACATCCATTCAACCCATACATATATTCTAACCATGCATACATACACTAGTTTTTGTTGTATTAGAGAGAGGGAATACAAAGTTAGCCAGTTACTACCCCAGCTAGCCAGTACTAAATCAATCCATATCAGAGTTTATCATAAATAAATTATACAACCATGTTCTAAGTCATCGAACCTACCTTTATGACCTTTAAATTAAATGGGTCATCAATATTGTCAAAATGTTGTTTTGCCTCTCCCTTATGGTCGAGCCTAGCTACACATCCTCAAGAAATTCATCGCTAATAAAGCCAACAAAAGAGAAAATGGGGCTTTTCTAACTTCTTTGTTTAGTAACATCATCTTCCACGTTGTCTCTTTGATCTGGTGAGCTCCAGTGTTTTGAAGGAGGTTGATTGGATTTTCGTTAATAATTTCCAATAGCCCATGTCCTTTTTAATATCAAGGATTCTTCCAAAATCACATATGTCATGCTAGTCTCTTTTTCCTTGCTCCGAGGGGGAAAGGATTATTTCAAAATCACATTTTTCATGCTAGTCTCTTTTTCCTTTTTCCATGTACATGTCATTTCTCCCATAAAATTTAAGACATTTGCAATAAATGTTCATTTCATATTTTATTGAATTTTTTTTTCAAGGATAAAAAAATCCCACTAAACATGGTTGAAAAATGGACATTATGCATAGATGTTTCTTGTTATCCCAATCTAGTGAAAGCAGTGATTACATATGTGCTATGAAATATTGCGACTAACAAAGTCCTACAAAGGAAAAAGAATATACCTGGAAGAACAAAAAATAATGAATCATATTATATTGCATTGATACAAGGCTTGGGAACAACTAGGGAGTATGGATCATATGGAATTGTAGTTTTTAGTAATTCTAAACTTGTGTGCAACCAGATGAAAAGCGTGTACCAAGTTAAGAAGGAGAGGCTAAAACAACTTCATGGAATATGCACCTCTAATCACCCTAAATGCATGTAATGTCAACATATCACCTCAGAAGCATAAGGAATCACCTAACAAAAATATATTATGAAAAATGAGAGGGAAAGTTAGAATATCCTAGAGACATTCATGATGAGATCTAGAATGTGTTAGACCTGTAGTAGCACCTACACAAATGCTTTACACTAATTAATTATTCTTAGACTTTGTTGTGGTAGCCCTTATAGTGTTATTTCATCGGATGTATTCTAAGATATAAATTCCAGGTGAAAATACTAATGGGGGAAACTGAATTCTATTTTAAAACCATGAACAAACCACAAAGTTTTCAGAGAGAAAATGAAACAACCTTCAAGAATGCAATTTTATCATGGTAAAAGAAGCCAAAATATATAGTGTCATATCAAAACAAGATCTTGTTCATTGTACATACCACCATTGGAGCATGTAGGGATGTTGTCGGACCACTCATTAAAGGGTATATGTACTTTTTTGGAGCATCATCACCTGTGGAAGACTATCCTTCTTGACCAACTCTTTATTGCCCCTATAACTTCCTAAATACCATAAAAATTTCACAATTGTCCATTATTTGAGAACCTGATTTTCTTGGGCAATGTGAAGTTGATTTAAGTGAAAGGAAGATTTGAATAAGGGTAGATCAATGGTAGTAATTAAAGCCTTCAAATTAATTATCACTTTGGAAAATTTTTACAACAACAATCAAAACGTTATACATATACACAAGATTTAATTCCCTCTACTCCACATGGCATGCGAATAGTTTGTGGGTTGTCTCTTGTACACATGGTTAAATTTTGGATATCCCCAAGAAAACCATATAAAGACCCTCCCATGTGATTTTTTGTTGGTTTAAATTACCAGGTGTATGACTGAATCAACGATGAGATTTTGTCTTCAAGACCCGATGGTAAAGATCAAAAGGTTATTATTATAGTCAAAGAACACTAATTCCTTTTTATTTTTTCATTCTCATTTGGTCTATGTAGCCATAGTGTTTCTTTTCTCTTCCACACACTAAGGGTTTCTCGTTTCCATTTTTCTCTATTCTTATATATGAGAGGGTCATTCCTTCCAGATGCTAGTAGGATTATTTAGCAATGAGACGCTTGTCGATTCACATCCAAATGGTAATTCCTTTAACTTAATTGTTTTGCACTAATCCTTTATAATGTGAGCTTGTTTAGGCTTGAACTTGTTTTTTTAATATTTATGAGTGTACCTAGAGTGAATTAAAATATTTAGGAGTTTTCTTCTAGACTGGGCCAATACTTGTGACTATCGTTGTTACTTACACAAATCCTTATTAGAAATTTTTTTTTAATGCAGGAAGAAATTCGTGATTTAATCATTTTGCCAATTTCTCTAGTTTCTGGAGTGAATTTTATTAGGGTTTCCTTAACCCTTTTTCATGTAAGTATACAATATTTTTGGTATGGCCATGAGCTTCCTTGACCTATCTTTGGATTTTGGATTCCTTTAATTTTTTAGTAAGTTATCCCTTGAAACTAGATATCCATAAAATAAAAACTAAGAATTTTCTAGGGGTGCAGGATATGGGTTACTCACCAGGGATTTCAATGTCGAATCCTCCTCTCTTCCTTTGATCTTCTTCCCCATTTCTCCTTTAGGGTTTTATCGGTGAAGAATCAAATTCAAATTCAGGGTTTTCTCGGTGGAGAAAAACATTAGGGTCGATGGGGTTGAATCAGACAAATGAAAAATAATGTTATGTATATATTGTGATAGGGGTGGCTAACTCAATCGAAATATTAGGATGATAACTCATTCGTTAGCCTGGCTTTGCCGTTAGACTGGCTTTTTCATCTCATTCTAACTCAATAAAATTCAAACGGGAATTAACCCCCCAGTTAATTAGAATAATAACATCCAAGGTTAATAATTTCAATATTAGTTGGTATAAGACTCCAGAAGACCTACGCTTAAGATGGAATGAGTTAATCGCCCAAAAAATTGAGTTTTATGTTACTGAGTGGATAGAAAGGTCAATCGATTATATTTATATTTATGTATGTCTATAGAGTAGATTTTAATGTCACCAATGAATAATGTATATAAGTTTTTTTTTCAAATATTTTTTTAATTACAAAAATAAAATAATATAAATAAGTTATTTATTTATTTATTTATTTTTATTTTATTTTTATTTTTTTATATAAATTCTTGGGGTGCAGTTTATTTTTCCATCCTTGTGCATGTGAGAAACCAACATATAACATATAATCCATAAAATACTTCATTTAGCTTAGGATGAATCTTAAAATGAGAAATATTTTTTCTTTATTATTCCTATTATATGCCTATAAATATTCAAATAACATACCAAAGGATTAGGGTTTTTTCATAGGCATTGGCATATGGCATAATGGATGTTTTATGTTGTCCTTCTTCAAATTTCATTAATGGGTGTGCTGCGATGGTTAAATCATCACAACACATTTCGAACAAGTTAAGCACCAAAGCCACTGAAATAGTTCAATTACTTGAGTACGTATGAAATCCAACATAAACCACACACATTAGAAGAGTAGTATAAAAATATCCATGATGTATGCATGAACATGTGTTGGCCAAATGGCTTCAAGTATTAAGAAAAAATTCCAAGATACATAAGTACAATGAACACAACTAGCTTCAATAGTGGAGTGTTAGAGCCACTACTTTCTCCTTAAAAGTACTATATTTAGCCCTCTAATTAATTGTGAGTGAAGCCAAGGTTAAAAGTCCTTTCTTTGAGTAGTGAGGATCCTTTTATAACTTGAGGTATGACCTTTCATATCAGGCTCATGACTCTTGACATTCCAATTTCTGATGACCTTTGGGCATCTATAACTCTTAGACTTCCAAACTACTTTTGTAATTACATATGACTCTTGAAATTACATGTATTTTGTACTTCTATACATGGCTCTTTTGTTGATACATGACTCTTGTACTTCAACTTCTTTTTGTTTACAATAATTACATTATTGCATCATAACTTCCACATCATTTTGTGGTGAGGACATGAAAATTCACTATCATTGATGACTAGGACTCATAGTGACTGATGATATGAAATTTATTTGATAGGTGACAAGGTTTCCACTTGTGTCTTCTATCTTGCATGCATATTCCATGTTTTTGATGTCTTCACCCTCCAAAATTTATTTTATCACATGGAGTCTTTAAGGCTAAAAGGTCAATGCTTTGAGGCTTTAGGGTTCTTTCATGGACTCAATGGAAGAGAGAGAGCTTAAGGGAGGGTGTAGGGCATAGTTCTGGAGGAAGAAGGAAGAGCATGTGGGCTTCCCAAGTGCATTATGTGCTCAAGGGAGACAGGGAGGACGCAAGGTGCACTATCAAATGTTTAAGGGTTAGGACTCAAGGTTTCAAGGCACACACATGCACTCAAGAAATCCAAAGATGGTGTAGGGAACAAGTTTGAAGGCTGAAGGGTTAGGCTTTATGGATTTGGGGTGCATGCATGTGCTCAAGGAGGGTTCAATTCTTTGAGTCGAAGGAGTGCGCTCAAATTAAGACTTGATTTTTTTTGGGTGCATTTTGAAAGAGGGAAAGGGGAATGATGCTTGGGAGTGCATTATGTGCTCTTGAATCATCTAGGGCACACTTAAAAACAACGAGGGATTCTCGATCAAGGCTCAAGAGTGCACTTTTTTGCTCCTTTTCTTAATGGGTTCACTTGTGCAACCAAAATTTGTTTAAGTCTGGAAAATAGAACAAGGGGTGAACATAATTATTTTAGACATAAAATCAAGTGCAACACATTCCAACTCATCAATAATACTTAGATAGACTTGAAAAATGGATAATACACATAAAAATTCTAGTTTACAAACACTACACAAGTGCAATGACTAAAGTGTGTGTGACTATGACCAAAAGTGTTGTTTGACAACCAACAAAGGTGTTATGGCCATGAAGTGCACTAGATATGTTTTAAATAATGTGACAATGCTTAAGAATGATCGAGAACACTTGAAATAGATAGAATGACTTGTAACGACACTTGACGACCAAGGTGACACTTGATGCGACAATTGAGTAGGCTCTTAAATTTGAATGTAGTAAAATTGGAGGGTGTTGTAGTAGTGACATGTTCATTAAGGTAATTATTTTGGTGTATATATCTATAAATTGGTGAAAAATATTTTTAATTAGTGTTTTTTCTACTAATTTTGGAATAAATAATGATCGATCATTATTTTTGTTACAGTATGCTCTCCCTCTCTCTCTCCTGGAAAACTTTGACAACAATGTCAAACAAGTTATATATGATCTTGGAAAATACATTAGTTAAGTGGAGATTTATGTGCAAAGTGTAATTGTTCAATAAGTTGTTGTAAAATTTATATTTGACTGCATGTGTTTTACTTTTCATCATGTACTATATACTTTTTAGTTGAAACTTGTGATTTTATTGCTTCATTTGTAGATTGTTTTCATCTAATGAAATCTACAAAGAAGATATAAATTATTAGAGGAAAAAAATTCCTCATCTAATGTGTTAAATGCAAAAGTATCTAACTCTATAATTTTTCAATACACAAGAGCACTACCTTCTACACCAAGTCAATGAGATTGAAAAGTGTGGACCTATACACACAATAGCAATGTGGATGGTTTAGAGGCACTTGAAATAATTGAAGGCTTTGGTCAGACAAGAGAACGTCCTAAGGTTTCTATGGTAGAGGGATATATGGTATATCAAAACATGGTTTACATTCATCAATATAGCCCTACAATAGGAAAAAATATTAATGTATTGGATTTCATTTGGTATGTCAATTCCATGAACAAATTTGAAGGGGAGCACCTATTGGGGAAAATTAGAATGAGGAAAGTGAGATGTAAGTATATAGTGGATATTAATAATGCATTCAATTAGGGGAATTTTGAGGTCTAAAATAGGCCTCCTAAGGAAAATATACAATGAAAATTCACTTTATGAGAACCAATCACATTTTAGGGGATGACATCATCCCTAATGGTTGAGGTGGCATTGCTTGAGTTAAAGGTACTTACTTGTCACATGCTCAATGGTGGACAAAAACTCATGGTTAACCATATTAGTGCTCTAAGTACTTTTAAAGTCAAAGTAAAGTACTCATAATAAATGTCATTTCACATTTTTTGAATAAAAATATATTATTGTCATTTCATATTCATTGAAAGAAACAATGCATATCCCTATACATTTATTATATTATATTATATAGTATATTAATTACATGTTATTATACAATTTAAATAATATAAATTTTAATTAATAGCATATAATATAATTAATAATTTAGAAATTTATATTTATATTTTGTTTTAAGATATTTAAGTTCAAAGGACAAATGTATTAGTTATTCAATGATAATGAATTTTTCTTGAAAAGCTCATTCTTATTTATAGTCACATCAATACAAATATTTTATTACTTTTATTTTGGTACAACTTTTGAATTGTATTTAACTATGGTTACATGGATTGTAGTGAAAAAAGTGAATTGCAAATTCATAAATATTATTTTATTGGTTTAGCTATTATTTTATTATTTCCTTAGGAGACCCATTTTAGACCTCAAAATTCCCCTAATTAGTAACTTTTTTGTTTTTATGTATATTGTACTTATTTAATTTTTAGTCTTCCTGTATAATCCATTATTATAAAGGTATAACATGGTAACTAATTATATATATATGAATTTTTTATTTTAATACAGTTGGTCAAGAGTGGGATGCAATACAATTATACATTGCAAACAATTTTGATTGGATGAAGGTATGGATTGAACGATGAAAACAAGCTAATAATGGTAGGTTATCATGGTATGGTGTGTATACATTAGTCAAAGAAGCTCAACATAGTGGAGATAACAATATTACTGATCAGAGGCTTAGTATTTTAGCTCAAAAATTAAAGTTCTCAGAATTGAATGAAACCAGAATGATAGCGATCGACCCATCGTAGGGAATCCAACTCAACTTGTTTCATTGTAAACCAAGTTCGGATGAAATATTTATGGTATGTTGATCTTCGTTAAGAACAGGCAAATGTTTAATAAAAAATTGCAGAATAGGTACAGGATGATGACATGACAGCCCAGCTAGCCCAGTGTTTGGGATGTGCTAGGGAGCCCGAGATGTCTGCGGGAATGATGGGGGAAGGTATGGAGGGGTGAGGGGGGGCAGATGCAACAGGACAACAAATGGGGGCTAGATTATTTTAATAATTTTTGGACTAGAAATAAAATTAGATACAACAGAATAAGTAGAGCGCAAATCATTAAAATGTAAAGGTGAAGAAGGAGAGGATGCAGTACTTGGGATGGGTCTGAATTCCTCCTCTTTCAAGTGTCAGGCAGCTGATGGAGACACCTGATAATTTGCTTGATGCGCGGTCATGAGAGGAGTCTAGCGAGAGGCGAGTTGCGGTCTCAAATCCGAGCTTTTCTTATGTTGAGTTGTGTCCATGCCAAACACCTTTTTGGTTTGGGTCCCCACATGTACCATATTTTTGGGTAGAGCCGCATTGGCAGCAATTATAAGCAGGCAGTCCTCTTATAGGTGCCCCACCTCATGGCATCTCGTGCATATGAAGGGAACCCCTTCATAATCAAGGATTTGGCTTTTAGAGATATCCTTGTACTTCAAGACATAACTCTCAACCAACCCTTTACGAGTGTCCAGGTGCACCAGGATTATCACCATCAAGATGTTCTCTATCTCCAAGTAGGATTGATCGTGGTCTAAGTAAATTCCCAAATCCTCACCTATGCATCTGAGAACATCCTTCGTCCAAAATTGCAACGGAAAAATAGGTAACTGCACCCATGTAGGATTTTCTCCCATATTCTACTTATATGGGTCAAATAAGGGTGTCCATCGCTTGATGAGTATTGGAGTCATTTCTATATGCCAATACTTCAATAAGACCCAGTTGGCCATATCAAGGTGTGGGAAGATTAGGGCAATCCATCATCTGTTCATGGTGAGTACAGCAGGGATTTGTTCAAGGATATTACCTTAAATATCAGATGTCCATCTTTTGAGTCAGGCTGAGGTGTAATTACGCCCCCGAACCCTTCCAACTAAGATTGTTTTCTCGGTCTCCTCTGCTTTTTGCATGCCTATACCCTTGCCGAAAACTAGTTCTCTAGCCTTTTCGTGACTCTTTGTGCACCTAGCCTTATTCCTCCTAGATATATGTGATAGAGCATCTCGAGTAATGCCCTCTTATTCAAGGAGCATATCATCAGAGTCTGAAGACCTATTTTCTTTTGGATGTAGGGTTGGAATTGGTAAGTCTTTAAAGTTACTTGATGCTTTTACAGCAGTAAGGCACCCTAAAATATCCTCTGGATCAAGAAATTCCTTTGTTGGTCCTATTCCAAGATGTTCAAAACTAAAAGCCCCATCGTGGGCATCACGTAGACCTCCCTAATTTTTAGCGGCCTTAGTAAATTCCTCTGGGATGGATGGCGGCTACTATTGGTTCCACAGGGAGAGTATCGACAAAGAGGGGATATAGAAAACAAGGGAGGCCAGCATGTTAGGGCCTAAAATAGGAAATATCTCAATTAAGGTTGGATTAACAACCCTAAACCTTGTTTTTCTAGGTGATGATGCACCTTCCTCCATGTCCATGAGTTGGGCTTCCAGTTGTTCAAAATCTACCAGCAAAGCACCCACATGAGCCCCACTTGTCTGTTGAGGTGGGTAATTTGACCAAATTTGAGTTGGCTCCAATGTATCGGAGGAGTAATCTAGTTGCTCCTCTTCGATAACAGCAATTCCTGCGGAGTCGGAGGTATCCATTAAAAACTGCCAAACCTCCAAAACCATCCTCCCTTCGCAGTAGTTCCAAGAATCTCAACGCTTGTTGTCGTCAGTTACACAACTGGGGTCCAGAGGTGTGCAGTGGAATTATTATTTCCCCATATGTCGGGTTGTCGCCGTCCAAAAAACTATGAAGCCTTCAGGTGGTCAACCGTACTTCCACTTCCCGTGACAGTTAATGGTTTCAAAAAATGCTCAAGGTTTGTCACATTCCTTTGGCACCTTGAACCATTGAATTATATATACAATAATATATATATATATATATATATATATATATATATATATATATATATATAATCATATTTTTGTATAAACGATCAAAAAACACTCCAGACTAATCACAACTACATTTAAGTTATTCAAGTGTTTCGATTCCATTTGAAGAAGAATACAACTTGAGTGTGCCTAATAGTTAAGAGTACGTGTTTCCTCCTAAGAGGTCACAGGTTCAAAACCAAAGAGGGTAGAGTATGTATGCCTTTATAGGTAGGTCCCTTATCCCACAAACAAAGGGGTCCCGTACAGCAATTTGGATAATAATAATAAAAATATACAAATAGCTTGGCGGTGACCTTCAAATTAGATAATAATAATAAAAATATAGAGATGGAAACTCCTTTCCACTCATCAAATTTCTTTTTAAAACAGTGAAATTTGATCAATTTTTCCAGAGGGCTTGGGTTTTTAAATTTCTTTTGGGTAAAATTGCACATAAAACAAGGTCCATGTGTATTCTAAACCCCTAATTTATTTAGCAGTGTTCACACCAAAATTGAATTCAACACCAACTCCCCACAGATCGCTTATGCAAAACTGCTCCCAATTACTCTCTTAGCACACGCCACAACCTGCACAAAATTAAGGCGCCTCACTTAATCTTCATCACCTATGACGTTAGTCGAATCGGAACCTTTATAAGCATGTCCTTGATATATGTTCATCACCCATGACGTTACTCGAATCGAAACGTATATAAACACGTTCTTGATATATGTTCATCACCCATGACGTTAGTCGAATGGAAACCTATATAAACACATGAGCATTACACTCTGAATCAATCAATCAACCATTCCTCCACATATCTATGCATATTTCTTCAAATCGGTTGAAGTTATTCACTTATATTGTACAAATAAAATAAGGAAAAGGATATAGTACACACTGCTTGATGCTCTACTTCTGCAAAAGATAAGGATATAGTAAGTTTCTTCTTGCTAGTCCCAGAAATTACCCCAGACCTAGCATTGAAAGCATAACCTATTTTTGGTCTTATGTCATCCAAGTTTCCTACCTAGCCTAAATCTAAAAAACTTGTCAAATTAACATCAGAATGTTCAGTGTACTTAATACCAAAATCAATGGTTCCCTGAAGGTATCTAAAGACACCTTTTGCTTCCATCCAGTGGTTCTCAAGTAGTTTTGACTTGAATTGACTTAACACATTGACTAAAAATGCTAAGTTAGGTCTAGTTGTAGTTAAATAAATCACACTCCCAACTAGCTGTCTATATAATGTGGATCCACCTCTTTATAATTGTCATCAATATGAAGTTTAAGGTTCTGCTGTAAAGGCACTTATTCAAATTTGCACTATTCCATTCTGAATTTTTTTAATAATCCTCTGACATACTTTCCTTGAGTGAGAAAAGTTTGACCAGAGTCCCTCGAAACTTCCAGACCCAAACAATACTGTAATTCTCTAATGTCTTTCATTTCTTTAATCAATTCATCAACGTTTCCAGTGATAATTAATCATCTACATATAAAGAAATCAAAACAACTTTCCCCTTTTCATCAAACACAATATATATATTTGGGTCGTTTTTTCTCCTCTTATAACCATGCTGCAAGAAAAAAGAGTCAATGTTTTCATACCATGACTTGGGTGGCTATCTTAATCCATATAATGTCCTTTTCAATTTTCAGACTAAATGTTACTTCCCCTGTTCAATAAACCTTTCAGGTTGTGTTAAATGCACCTCTTTTTTCAATTCACCATTTCAGAAAGAAAATTTCAAAACTGGCTGGTGTATCTTCCAATGATTTTTTTTAGCTAAGGCTATTAACATTCTAATGGTGTTTAACTTAGCTACAGGGTCAAAGGTCTCTTCAAAGTCAATACCTTCTTTCTATGAATACCCCTCACCCACAAGCCTAGCTTTATTTTTGTCTATACTACCACCTCCTTTGAACATGGGTTTATATAACCATTTACAACTTATAGGTTCTTCCCCTTTTGGAAGTTCAACTAAATCTCAGGTTTCCTTTTTAATTATCGACTCATATTCATCTTTCATAGTTGTCATCCATACATCATCATGACTTGCTTCATTATAATTTAAGGGCTCAACAACATTTAAAATGATGGTCATAAGAGCACAGTCTTTATACCTTGCTGGTAAATGATTTTTCCTATCTGTTCTCCTTGGTAGCAGAGTTCACTCAAATCTGTCTTGCTCACTCCTTAGTGGACTTGGATTGCTGAGTGTATCTACATCACTTTCTTCTTAATTTTCTTGTTGCTGCTTCACATCGTTGTCTTTAATTTCCTTATTTCTATCTTCAATATTCAAAGGCATGTGCCACTCCTCATAGATTTTGTCTATGTTCCCTTCATCGACTTGTTCATGGAATATGACATCTCTATGCATAAAAACCTTGTGAGTACATGGATTAAACAATTTATATGCTTTAAAATCAAAACAATACCCTTCGAATATGAATTTTATGGCTTTAGCATCCAATTTCTTCCTATCCTCCTTTGGAATATGAGAAAAATATTTTGAACCAAATAATCTTAGATGACTAATTGCAGGCTTAAAACCATATAAAGCCTCGAATGGAGTCTTGTGATAACTACATACAGTTGGACTTATATTCTTTAAATATACTGCAGTATTAATATCTTATGCCCAAAATCGATTAGATAGGTTCTTACCTTTAAATATGTTGTGTGCACACTCCACTAGAGTTCAGTTCTTCCTCTCTGCAACCCCATTCTACTGTGGATTGTGGGGTATTTTAAACTGCTAAATTATCCCATCATCCCTGCAATATTTGATGAATTTTAGCAGCTTGTATTCTACCCCTTGATATGAGTGAATAATTTTGATGTCCTTCCCTATATTCTTTTCAACCATACTTCTCAATTCTTTAAAATATTCAAAGGTATGAATTTTATTTCTCAGAAAATATACCCAAGTATATCTTATGCAATCATCAACAAATAATAAAAAATAATATGCTCCTATTAATGATCTTTTCTTTATTGGTCCACATATGTCAGTGTGCACAAGTTCAAGGATATATCTCTTTATTCTATTTAAACTTGAGGGAAATTCATCCCTGTGCATCTTTCCACATGCACAACCTTCAAAATCAACATGTGCGTTTTTTAAAACAGGAAGACCATCAACCATACCTTGTTTCTATACCAAAAATAAGTCATGAATATTGATGTGTATGAATCTTTGATTCCAAATATTCTCTATTGTCTTCATTTTTGAAGTTAAATATTGGTGTGGCACGCTTATGACATTCAACTTGTACAAGCTTCAAACTCGTATTCCAGATGCAATCGGTTATTTTATCGAGCAAATCCTTTATGACACAGTAAGTTTCAAAAAAATGTACCTTCAAGTTCTGGTCTACAATCATGGAGACAGAAATCATATTCTTTTTAATGCCTGGTACATACATCACATTCTTGATGCACCTAATATTTCCATCATGCAGTTTCATAGGAATGTCTCCATATCCTTTGATCTCATATGCTCTGTCATCACCAAGGTAGATATTAGCCTCACTGCTAGTTTCTTTAATACTTTCAAACAAATGCTTATTACCTATCATGTGAGTGGATGCTCTAGAATCATAAACCATATTTTGGCCTCATCAATCTCAGCAGAAAGAGAAGAATCTTACACAAATAATTTGGTTTCATGATTCTGGTCATTTTCAGCAAAGTTCCCTAAATGTTTCTTCTGTCTATGTCTAGATTCGTCAACCCTATTTTTATAACAATGTTTAGAAATGTGACCAAATTTACCAGAATAAAAACACTTGACTCCTAAATCATTTATAGTCAAGGACATACCTTGAAGTAGAATTTTTGAGGTGTCCCACTATCATTCTGTCCTGCTATGGGTTTCCCTTTGAAATGATTTTTCTTTGCCATCAATGCGAGATCTGCACTCTAAGGCTTCAGATTCACACACCTCTCTTCTTCCTACATCAAGATCCCTGTCAGCTCTTCAAAGGTGGGATAATTACCCCTCGTTGTCATCCCTGTAATAAACATATGATAATCATCGTCATAGCATTCAAGGTAATAATGACAAGGTCAATGTTCGACACTTTCTTCCCTATATCGCCCAGTTTGTATTTCATGTCTTTGATTCGAGAAATGTATACAACAAAAACTTCATTCTCCTACATTATGAAGGATAGAATCTTACTCTTCAGGAAAAATAGTCAATTTTTGTTCTTTGTCTCATACATATCCTTGAGAGTCCCCCAAATATCATTGACAGATTTACATTCTTTGATATGAGGGATGATGTTGTCCTTCACTGACATATTCTACAACAACCTTGCTTTGTTTTCCCTCTTCTCCCAATGTTAGATTTTTGTAACTGTTCCACCTCTAGATATGGTCAACTCTTCTTCATATCCATTTTTTATTTCCCATGCACTCGAACCCTTTAACAATATCTACAATTTGAACTTCCAATTGCTACAATATTAACCATTGAGCTTATTTCTCTCATTTAGGTATGCTAATTCAATATGATTATTCATTGTGACAATTTGATATATGGATATGCGTAAAGATCCTCAATCTACAACAATTGATCAAGGATTGATCTCCACAACAAGCCAACCTCAATTTCGAAAGAAAATGACATCAACGGAGGGATCTCTGCCACAAAATTTTTACTCGGGATTTCAATTTAAAATAAACAGAGAAACAAAATGCAGCAATCTCGAGCTTGAATGGAGAAACCAATCGCAGAAATCGATCCATGTTACCAGCTCAGTTTTCTACTACGCCCATCTTCCCACTGAATCCACCACAGTGCACCAACTTCATTAACGCTCATCTCATTAGGTTGGGCAGCTTTACCAATGCTCCTCTTGTTCAATAGAACCATGTTAGTGATGTACTAATGCTAACACCGTGAATCTCCAAGGAACCCGTGTGCCGTAGGAAGGAGGTAAGTTCACCACTGTAATGCGGTGCTTGCTAACACCTGGATGTGTTATAACACCCTATGTATAACCTGGAAGGTGCGTTATAGCACAAAAATGGGAGAACAAAAAATTGTGTCTCTCCAGCCACTAAGGCTCCAAGTTTCACCTGCTACAACCCACGACACACCCAGCCACCAGGGATCTCAGATTAATCAACCACTAAGGCTCCACTGCTGCCACTAAGGCTCTCAATTCTACCACTAAGGAACTCCAGCCACTAAGGCACCTGATTCTGCCACTAATTCACTCTAGCCACTAAGGCACTTGATTTTTCCACTAAGGCACTCTAGCCACTAAGGAACTCGATTCAGCCACTAAGACACTCCAACCACTAAGGCACTCGATTCAACCACTAAGCCATTCCAGCCACTAAGGCACTCGATTCTTCCACTAAGGCACCCAATTTAGTGACTAAGGCACTCAATTCAGCCACTAAGGCACTCAATTCGGACATTAAGGCACTCAATTCGGATATTAAGGCACTCACCAACCACTAAGGCTCATCAGCTCTGATACCATGTTAAAAATTAAGGAAGACGGAACTTATAAACTGAAACTAACAAAAGACAGGTGAGAAAGCTGCATCAGGAGACTTCCCAAGTAGAGAATACTCTATCTCATTAATAATAAAATCAGAAATATATAGGTTTACATAAATTTAGGGATATTGGAACTAACTCCTAGAGAATAGGAACTAATCCTAATATAAGACAATCGTACAACTAAGAAACAAAATCTCTCCAAGAATACAATATTCTCCATTATATTCAACGATTTTCCTAATTCTCTTGACTATTTTTTTCTAGGACTCAAAGAAGTAATTTCTAAATTTTCTAGAAAACAAAAAGTTGCTTTTTTCTGCTTATAAATCAGTTGTTCTGTAAGTCTTGAAATTCAATTCTTTTGTAAGCTTTCACTATAATTTTTTTATTCTTATTGAAACAAAAAAAATATAATTAAAAACAAAAAAATAACTAATAAACTAAGATATGAAGTGGATAAATTAATTCCTTGCTCAGGCACAAGGACTTGTATAAATTTTGGTGGGTAGTAACCACTAGTAATATAAGTGTTGAGGAAAACATAAATAATGATGGGAAGTAACTCGTGGTAATTTTTTCAGAAGAAAAATTTGTATTATATGAGCACCACTGTCGTTTTTTGTGAAGTTTTAGAATAAAATTTTTTTTCTTCTTAAAAAATTATATAATAACTCCTGTTAAGTATATTTATTTACATCTTATACTTATCCATTTTATACAAATACTTAAATTATGGTGGGACGTAGTTGATGATAAATATGTTATAATCTATTTTCAAGAATTTTAGGTTGTTTTCCTGCAAATATTTACAATAAAAATTCACTTCACAAATATTTAAAAATTATGGCATGAATATTGCACCTATATCGAAAACTTATTGCAAAAAATGTTCACAAATATTTAAAAATCATGGCATGATTATTGAAACTATATAAAAAAATTATTGCAAAAAATGTGCAAGGTAGTTATCCACATGGAATTGCATTATGAGAATGCTACAACAAAACCTTCAAGTTATGTGCAATGAAAAGTATAAAAAATTAAAAAAAATTAAAATAAAAAATAAAAAATAAAAAATTAATAATATTAGAAAATAAAGATTATATTTCAAAATAAAATATTATAAGTTGCATTGGTCAATGCTAAATTAATATTTGTTAATAGGAAACTCTATTGCTAAAGACTCGTCTCGAAGGGACTAATAAGAAAAATATAGTAGCCTTTTTAAGTTATGAATAAACAAGTTTGGAGGCAAACTCAATCCCTACCACTCAAGTTAAAAATTATGTTATGGGAAAAATTGCATAAAAAATTATAACATATGTTGGTCAATATTAGCTAAATTAATAGTGGTAAATAGGAAAATTGAATCTTATAGGCTTGCTTTGGGAGGAAATAATAAATTTTCGAGACTAATAAGAAAAATATAGGAGCCTTTTTAATTTATGAATAAACAAGTGTTGGAGGCAAACTCAATCCCTACCACTCAAGTTAAAAATTATGCTATGGGAAAATTTGCATAAAAAATTATAACCTACATTGGTCAATGTTAGCTAAAGTAATAGTGGTTAATAGTAAAATGGAATCTTATAGTCTTTCTTTGGGAAGAACTAATAAATTGAGATGTGAAGGGGATAAATTAATTATTTGTTGAGACACATGGACTTGTATAAATATTGGTGGGTAGTAACCACTAGTAATTCTAAAAATTAACAATTTTATTACTACATAAGTGTTGAGGAAAACATAAATAATGGAAAGAAGTAACTCCTACTAAATATATTTATTTACAACGTATTCATATCCATTTTTTATGCAAAGAATTGATTAAATTATGGTGGGAAGTAACTTATCATAAATACATTAATTTTTTTCAAACATTAAGAATATAAACTCACTACACAAATATCTAAATATAATGCATGAATTTCACAACTATATCCATAAATTATGGCATAAAATATGTGACTCGGTTTTCCAAATTACATCATCTTGTTCAAAGGATGCAATAAAGCCTTCAAGTTATGGTTCAATAAAATGTTTGAAAAATAGTTTTTTAATAATATTGAAAAAAAAAAAAATTTAATTTCAAAGTTATACATTATAGGTTTCATTGGTCAATGGTAAACTAATAGTGGTCAACAAGAAAATCATTGCTAGATTCTTAACTTACGAGGAACTAATAAGTGTCCCTTGCAACATAATTTTAATAGAATATAAGGAGATGACATTATGACAAGGTTCAAAAAATAAAACTTGGAAGATGGTAAATTGTTTCCATCATTGTGTTGGATCACCATGAAAGCACTGTAGAAATATCGCTCTAATACCATGTAGAAATTTATATAAATTATGTACCAATGGATTCAATCCGATCTTGTGATGTAGTAAAACAAGATATTGAATCCTTATACAATATTTTCAGAATACAAAACATGATCGCTCAATCACATGCAACTAAGAGAAAGAAGTAAATCAATCACACAACAAAATATGTTCTTGGAGAAAGAAACTACTCAAAACCCAGCCATCATATATTGTATAAAGTCAAGGAATAATGAAACAATACAACACTTAATCTCTCATGAGATTCTCCAACACTCTTCCAATTGTATCCCACTGATCTAAGAAAAATTGGAAAATCACATAGCCAATTTTCAACCTTCCTTCAGCCTACCTTGCTCATGCAATTCCTAATGAATTAGATTTAGATTAATTAGGAAAAATATCCTTCCTTGATTTCGCAATCCATCATGACGTCCTCATGAATTTATAATTGCATTCAGGAAATTCTATAAAAGTACAATTGATAGTTATGTTCCTTTTATCCTCTGTCTCAACTGCGTATTTCTTAGAATTAACATGCATGGAACTATTAACAGTGAATCATCAATTATCTTATTGATCACTACTTGTGAATTAAATCTAATTTAATTCAATGGACCTCTCACTAATTCATCACTCAGTTAGAACTGATTTAAACTCAATTAATTGAGTTAACTGGTTACACCTACACCCCATTAGTGCATTAACTGCAACTGGACCCTAAAAATATTAGGATCACTCTACATGCCTAATATTAGACCCTAAACTCAAATTTCTTGATCTAACTTAGTCATCATGACTTATTTAACTGATAAAAGTTGTTATGAGATGAAATTACAATTTATTGTCAAAATTATTTAACAGAAAAGTGAATTAAACACCTACATTCCTCACTAGGGTGTAACTGAAATTCCTCACTAAATTTCCTCACCAATGTGTGTGTAATTTTTGTCTTTTTTGTTGCCAATTTCATTGTTTCTTGTTGGAAATTTCAACAATCCCACTAAAAAAGAAACGAAATCAATCTATCCCGATCTCATACCTTTGGAATGTTATGCATGCAACACTTCTCTAGTGTTGTTTGCACCTACAACTCTTGAATTTGAATAGCCTCCGAGAAAATAAATCAATATAATGCATCTGTCATCACAGTCTTTTGGCTGCTGCTAGCAACTGCACCTATCTACTGGACTCTCTACGCTATTGTTGACATCTACATCCATGCCATCTACATTGCTGTCAAATCTGATCTACGCTCCAGTACTTGACATCTGTCACCCTAAAATATGTCTTCCTGACATATGACTACATCAATCCAACCGATACTTCTTGCTACTAATGTACTATGGGCTCCTTGTAGCTCAGTTTGATCCATGAGACACACCATCTCAATGGACCTTGCCTAAATTTCTTCTTGGGATTATAGATGCACATCTCCCCACCACTCACTTGGAGGTATAGTTGCATGTACTCCCTCTACCCATTTGGCTTGAAATTTCACCCTCCCAGAGGTCTCTGCTTGAGTGGAATCTTCCAGTCAGTCTCCTCTCTGCTTCTCCAATTGTGGCTGCTCCACAACCTTCTGACATTGCTTTTGAGGTTTCATGTTGAGAGATAATTTCTCCCTCTCAACCACCGAGTAATTAACCACTTATTTTCTCCTTAAATATTTGCATGCATCCTTGACCTTGAGAGCATACATTTTCTTGACTCTCACACCGATCTATGTCACCTATCCCGTGGCTATGTGTTTAAGGAAAACCTTTCCTTTTCTAAACATCACATCATAACAACGGTCTTCCAATCCCTCTACGGAGACAATATTCTTCCTTAGGCCTGGAACATGCAAAACATCTGCCAGTCTGAGAGGGGAGCCAGACTCCCTCTCAAAGGTAACTGTACCTATGCTAGTTTCATTGTACCTCCAGTCATCTCCAAACTATATGTTCTGCTGGAGGTCCTACTCCTCCAAGTCACTAAAGAGATCAGTATTCCCTATCATATGGAATGAGGCACCACTTTCTAGATACCACATGCATCCCATTACAGTGTTGGCCATGCATGCAATGAGAGTAAAATCAAGATCAAATTTTGAAGCTAGTGCTTCACCCGTTGCAACTTCAGGCTCCTTATTTCTTGCCTTCTTTTGTGGAAAATTCGAGGCATAGTGCCCATGCTTCTGACAATGAAAACACTTGATATTGGACAAGTCTATCTTTCCCTCTTCGCCTTGGGACTTCTTTCCCTTCGTTTTATTTCCTTTTCCGACTAATGCACAATCTTCTTCTTTGTTGGTGTTGGAGGTCCCATCTCTATCACTCTGCCTTATCTCTTCTATTACCAAGTCAAACCACAAACACTCCCAATCTGGTAACTTCTCCCTCCCATTTACAGAGTCCTAGTAACTATGCTAGCTCTTGGGAAGGCCTAGAAGTGTTAGGCTCACCAAATCATCCTGGGATATTTTCACACCAACACTTCCAAGCTAATCTTGACATTGAGTGAACTACACCAAGTATGTTGTTACTGTCTCTCCCTCCTCCATCTTGATATTTCTGAGCTTTTCCTTCAGTGCCAACTTCCTGTGGTCATTACTATTATGAAACAGATTTGTCAAGGCTTTTCACATAGCATATGGAGTTTCCTTCCCATGGAGACTCGATACAATATCCTTCTCGCCCTTGCTACCTTCTTCTGCCATGCATCAAGAAGTTGGGCGTCTACTATTGTGGGCTTGGGAATATCAGTATCTATGAATTCATTCAACCTGTTGTCCTCTAACACTGCCTCCATCCTGTCCTTCCATGAAATATAATTTGAATTTCCCTCAAGTTCATATTCGAGTCTCAAGCCATTTAAACACATCTTGATCTGTTTCTATATCCTGAAGAATAAATCTACAAATTTGAACCTATTCAAGACAAACTCAATTTCTTCTCTTTTATTGTGATTCTTGGCGCTCTGATACCATGTAGAAATATCACTCTAATACCATGTCGAAATTTATATAAATTCTATACCATTGGATTCAATCTGATCTTGTGATGTACTAAACCAATATATTGAATCCTTCAACAATATTTGCAGAATACAAAACATGACCGCTCGATCACATGCAGGTAAGAGAAAAAAGTAAATCAATCACATAACACAATATGTTCTTGGGGAAATAAACTTCTCAAAAACCCACGATCATATATTGTATAAATTCAAGGAATAATAAAACAATAGAATGCTTAATCTCTCATGAGATTCTCCAGCACTCTTCCAATTATCTCCCATTGATCTACACAAAATTCGACAAACACATAGCCAATTTTCAGCCTTCCTTTAGCCTACATTTCTTTTGAAATTCCTAAGGAATTAGCTCCCTATTAAATAGGAAAAATAGCCTCACTTGATTGCGCAATCCATCACGGCATCCTCATGACTTTATAATTGCACTCAGAAAATTCTCTAAAAATACAAATGATAGTTATGTTCCCTTTAAACTCTATATTAACTGGGTCTTCTGAGATTGAAATGCATGCAACTATTAATAGTGAATCATCAACTATATTATTTATCACTAATTGTGAATTAAACCTAATTTAATCCACTGGACCTCTCACTAATTCATCACTTAGTTAGAACTAGTTAAACTGATTTTAACTCAATTAATTGAGTTAGTTGATTACACTTGCACCCCACTAGTGCATTAACTGCAACTAGACCACCAAAATATTAGGATCACTCTGGATGCCTCATCTTAGACCCTCAAATCGAATTTCTTGAGCTAGCCCAGTCAACATGACTTAGTTAACTCATACAAGTTGTTATGAGATGAAATTAAAATTTATAGTCTAGTTTATCTAAGGGAAAAATACATTAGACACCCACATTCCTCACTAGTGTGTAACTGAAATTACTCATTGAATTTCCTCACCAATGTGTGTGTACTTTTTGTCCTTTCTGGTTGCCAATTTCACTGTTTCTTGTTTCAAATTTCAACAAGCACAATTTCTATTACTTCAATACATCCCATAATTAGCACCATTGTTGCCACAATCACGAAACACTTGTATCCTAGGTTTAAACTTGGTGTTATCATTTTCCCTTACAATTTTAAATTATATATTGAATCAAAATATCTATTTAACCACAATTCAGGATAGTCATATAAATTAAATGGCTGATAGATAGACATCAAAACACCATCTTCATAACTAATTTTAAAAAATCAAACAAATTTATTTTAAATTATTATTTATAAAAAATTGATATATGAGCTAAACACACCTTAATTGGGTTGTTTTAGGCACTCATAGTGCTTCACTAAATGAATGTTATACACTTTTTGTTTTATTAAATTTTTTTCATGTTTAATTGCTTTTGTGACAAATAATATTATTGAATATATGTGTTTTTTTGGTTAAAAAGTTTAATTGACCTGAAGTATTCCATATTATTCTTGATTCTTCATTAATTAACCAACATATATATATTTTAAATTGTTTTTTTATGTAATGTTACCTCATATATTTTGGGTTGTAGAGGGTCTTTTGCACAATTAAAAAAACATGCAACAAGATTATTAATTATGGAGATTCACTCTCATTTTTACCCTGGAAATTCTTAACCTATAGACAATATTTGTCACAATACCATACCAATAACATATACCACTATCTAAAGAAACCATAACTCATGTTCATATGATCGTTGTTCATATATATATATATATATATATATATATATATATATATATATATATATATATATATTTCAATTAAACAATTTAACTAATATGATAGAAAACCCATAACCACTCTAAGAATAAATCTCAACCTTTAATTTGTGAATACTACTAAAATGTTCTAAAATATTTTATGGAAGTTAAATCCTGACATTAAAAATTTTGAAATTCTATTTCAAAATAGACAAAAAAAAATAAACAAAATGTGTTTAAAATGAACTTTTAAAAAATACCATAAAATAAAATCTACACTAAAACATTACATTTACTATTCATATATATATATATATATATATATATGCCAAAAGAATTTTATCTATGGGGTTCTATGTGCTAACACTATTCATTGTAGCCAATCATAGTGCATAATTTTTGTCTTCCTCCTTCTTTCGGCAAACTTGATTGCTATGTACAGCGGCGGTACCGGGGACGGTCGAAGGGCAGGGTGCAGCTCCGATCTTCGATAAGTAAGCAAGGTATTCCTTTCAGCTCCAACAAGCTGTTGGGGAAGTTTCAAAACTCCATCTAACATTCTTGAAGCCATATATGTGGTGCGTAAATGCATTAATCTCCCTTGAACCTGAAGGAATAACATCAATTCCTTGCTCTTTCTAATAACAGGAAGAAGCTAGTCAACCAAGGTACTTTTCCGCTGCAATTCTCTACTGCTCAATAAAATCATCCTTATGCATAACTTGACTTTCCACAATATGATTTTCAAGGAGATGAGGGATGAAATACCCTCGATACAACTCAAAAAACTTGTCAGCAGAGTCACGACATCATGAAATCGACACCCGACCTTGAACTCTTTGTTGCCAAATTCAAGGATATTGGTGCAAGTGACGATATGATATGTGATTTATGTGTTTCCATGGGGAACAAGAGAAGTGGCCATCTCATTGTGCTCCTTATAAGCCTTGTCACTAGTCACTCTCAAGTACTCTGAAAAACTCGATGAACCAGAACGCGAAAAAGGACATCCAGTCTTTGGAAAGTACTTCGAAGAACTTGATGAAAAATATTTCTCAAAAGAAGAACCAGACACTGTCAAGTACTCGAATAATTTAGTGAACCATAATGTGAGACATAAGAAATAGAAGCCTCCTTTCCTGGAACTCGAGCAGTACCATTTCCAAAAAAATAAATGAATACAACATCTTCTCTTGTAGGAGAACGATCCACAAGAGAATCACCGTTACCATTATCCTCCGCTGAAGAAATATTTTGAAAGGAATCTTCATTGAAGACCACAAACTGTGCTCTATAGGAGACAAATGTTTTTAAGTTTCAGAAGAAGACATTGACTACCTTGACGTTACAATTTCATGATGCCTGTTGGACATATATGATTTTGGTTTCTTTTGGTCAAGTACAGGGCTATTTACAAAATTGAAGGTCTTAGTTGCTTGACTCTCTTCATTTTCAAACCACGTCATATTGACTAAAAATATAACAAAGAGGAGATATAATGCCCTACTATCTTATATACATAAAATATAGCTAGGGTTTCATGCTGATGAAGAAGAAAACAATCACAAGAAGAATTGAAATTTGAAAACCCCAACTAATGACGTTGGGTTATAAATATACTAATTCGATAAAAAATTCTGGGGCCGAAAACAAGTAATCAATGATGAAATTTCCAAATTCAAGAAAAACATAATGTCCACAGACCTGAGGAGGAATTGGGCATCGTATAAAATAAAAGTAAACACAACTGAGATTTGAGCCTTGTCATTTTCATAATAATGTGCATAATCAATCAAGGAATCTTGAATGGATGAGGCCATAAATATTAGAGAATCTCTAAAGCTCGATATATTATTATTGATTTCTTTTTGAAAGTAATTTGCTCTGCTTATTTACTAACACATCGATCGGCTTATCTCTTTTGAAAAACCAATCACCCTGCACACTTGCTAACACAACTATCCACTGTAGTTTGAACTAAAACGGGCTAAAGAGACCCTACATCTCCAAATTTGGCATTTTTTTTTTTCACCTGGGTAATGCGAGCTTTGAATTTCCTTTGTAGCTGGATTGGATTTTGAATTCAGTAAGAAACTGTATCTATGTCAAAGTCCGCACAATCCATAGGAAACGATCCCTTTGACTTAATTTACCTTTACAAAAACAATGGGAAACAATCGTAGTCAAAATTGATGCCGTACCCACCCTTCCCATTATTGATGCATTCAAAAATTGTACTTCAAAAAGCACCTTCCTAATAAAATTATATATCAATGCCGAGCCAAATTTGACACTCATTGTAACCATATTTCATGAGAGAATATTCGGAAATATGTGCTTCGAAATTCTATAATTTTTTTTCTTATTACATAGACTTACCGTTGACATGAGCCTCTCGACATATGACTAATTAACATGTCACATATAGTGGTGGTCTTTGAAACAAGTTGCGAGTAGTATACTTAGTCAGTGAACGACATAGATGGTCAAGAGGAGTGCCAAAGTTTTCTTTGTCCATGAAGTATAATTCGATGAACATGTAGAGGGTGAAAATGTGCATAAAATTTGTTATAAAGTATGTTTACAGATACCTCCATCTATACTTTGCTCCATCTGTAAGTTGAACATGAATTAATGAGAAACCAAACCACTACACATGATATTCACAAAATCTTCAATACTAAAATGGTTGGTCTACCAAACATGGTTGCGACTCTTTGAATTTCCTGCAAAATAAATGAAACCAATGTTAATTAAAATACATGTTAATTAAAATACTAGATTGATATAAACCTTGAATATTTAGGTAACATATTTTATGACATTTATGACATAAGGTATGGTGTCATTTTCTTTCATTTAAGAAATTTAAGGGTGATGGTGTCATTTTGTTTCATTTAATAAATTTAGGGGTGTTGCAATGTTTGTAAAATGTGGATTAATAATTATTTTTATAACTCTATTATCCTTTCGTTTAGTGATACCTGTAAGAGTATTTCAAACACATGATTCTATGGATTTACATTCTATCCTCATAAAATGTAACATCAAATACATTTTTGAAATTATTATCGGATTGGTAGATGGTCTTTACATCAAACATTGGATACAAGCTAACTGGTCTAATGTAGAGGTAGATCTCCAAATAGGCATGACCACGTTTTTCACATATTTTCCAATCTCGAATATAAGGAAAATATTTTTTTAAGGATTATTTTCTTATTAATGCGGGACTTTACTTTCCTCATAAGCATGCATATCAATTAAAAGAGAAATATGACTAACTTATTTAGATTTTTTTTTTAATATATATATATATATATATATATATATATATATATATATATATATATATATATATATATATATATATGATTAACTACCAAAATAAGATTTAGAGTCTAATCTAATTATTTTATATATCAAAACAATGAAAAATATATTTTTTAGAAATTTATAGAAATTCTATACTAATGGATTCAGTCCTATCTAGTGATGTACTAAAACAAGATATTGAGTCCTTCTACAATATTTGCAGAATACAAAACATGATCGCTCAATCACATGCAAGTAAGATAAATAAGTAAATAAATCACACAACGCAAGATATTTTTTGGGAAAAACCCCACTATTATATATTTTATAAAGTCAAGAATAATGAAACAATACAATGCTTAATCTCTCATGAGATTCTCTAGCACTCTGTCAATTTTCACCCGTTGATCTAGGAAAAATTGGATAAACACATAGCCAATTTCCAACCTTCCTTCAGCCTGCCTTGCTCACGCAATTCATAAGGAATTAGCTCCTTGTTAAATAGGAAAAATAGCCTTCCTTGATTGCACAATCCATCATGGCATCCTCATGACTTTATAATTGCACTCAGGAAATTCTCTAAAAATATAATTGATAGTTATGTTCCCTTTAACCCTTGTCTCAACTGGGTCTTCCTCAGAATTAGCATGTATGCAACTATTAATAATGAATCATAATTTATCTGATTTATCACTACTTTTGAATTAAATCTAATTTAATTCACTGGACCTCTCACTAATTCATCACTCAGTTAGAACTGGTTAAACTAATTTTAACTCAATTAATTGAGTTAATTGATTACACCTACACCTCACTAGTGCATTAAATGCAACTAGACCCCCAAAATATTAGGATCACTCTGCATGCCTCATCTTAGAGCCTCAACTCGAATTTCTTGAGCTAACTAAGTCATCATGACTTAGTTAAATGATACACGTTGTTATGGGATGAAATTACAATTTATTGTCTAATTTATTTAAGGGAAAAATATGTTAGACATCCACATTACTCACTACTATGTAACTGAAATTCCTTAGTGATATTTCCTCACCAATGTGTGTGTACTTTTTGTCCTTTCTGGTTGCCAAATTGACTGTTTCTTGTTGGAAATTTCAAGCACAATTTCCATTACTTCCATACATCCCATAATTAGCACCAGTGTTGCCACAATCACCAAACACTTATATCCTAGGTTTAAAATTGGTGTTATCATTTTCCCTTACAATTTTAAATTATATAATGAATCAAAAACTCTATTTAACCACAATTCAGCATAGTCATATAAATTAAATGACCGGTAGATAGACATCAAAACACCATTTTCATAACTAAATTTAAAAAATCACACAAATTTATTTTAAATTATTATTTATAAAAAATAATAATATATGAGCTAAACATACCTTAATTGGGTTTTTTAGACACTCATAGTGGTTCACTAAATGAATGTTATATTGTTTTATTAAATTTTGTTCATCTTTAATTTCTTTTGTGATAGATAATATTATTGAATATATGTGTTTTTTTTGTTAAAAAGTTTAATTAAGCCAAAGTATTCAATATTATTCTTGATTATTCATTAAGTAGTCGACATTTATCTTTTAAATTTTTTTTTATGTAATGTTACCTCATATATTTTTTGTTGTAAAGGGTTTTCCACTCCTCGAGCTCTAAAAAATGAGGAGATTCTAGAGATTATTAATGACTTTCGTCTTGCTATAAGAAATGTGATCAAAACAGGTGATTGTTCTTACATAAATCGTGAATTTGGCATTGAGATATTTGCACACGTATTACATAGGCTAGAATTGTTCTTAATAAACCACAGGGCTTTTGTTTTCCTTATAAGAGGGCACCACTCCTTTCTTAACCTAGTTCATTAATGAAGCTTAATATTGCCAAAAAATTTCGATTGTCATTACATCAAAATATAGATCTCTATCAAATGAATAAATAGGGAAGTGCTACCTATTTCATTTTGATTCATATTTTTTATGGCATTGTGGCAGGTATTGATGGTGTTGAAATTCATGGTGCTCACGGATACCTTCTTGACCAATTTCTGAAAGACAACATAAATAACAGGACCGATCAATACGGTGGGACATTAGACATTAGAGAGGTTGTTGAAGCAGTGGTGGAAGAAATTGGAGCTGAACGAGTGGGAATAAGGCTCTCACCATTTGCAGAATATCTAGGATCTTTTAAAGATTTAGTTTAGAATTAGTTAGTAATTGGTTTTCAATTAAGTTAAATTGCTTTCCCTATAACTGTCCATGTGAGTGTATATATATTTCTCCTCTAATAAATCTGCAGTGTGCTCGGCAATTAGTCTGTTGTCTTCTTTAATTTTTTCATTGTATCAGAGCCTTGGGGTTCTTCTTCGGGCAAGAGGAACTAACTGCTGGAGATTTTTCTATTGTTGGATATTGTGTTGCTACCAGCGTTGTTAATTTTCTTGCTGCTGCGTGTGTGAAAATAATATGTGATTTTATTGCTGCTGACGTTGTTAGATTTTTTCTCTTACACAGAAGTTTGTTGCTGTGTGAGGTTGTTGCTGCGTGAGTTTGATTATGCATGCATTGTTTGGCTTAGTGTTGGACTAGTTCTTCTATGTATTGGTTGGCTTAGTGTTGGACCAGTTCTTCTGTGTGTTGTTTGGCTTAGTGCTGGATAAGTTCCTTCAATTTGTTCCCAGGTTTGTGCAGAACAGAAGTTTTATTGTGAATGTCTGCTAGACTTTTTGTTGCCAGAAATATATATTTTTTTTTTTAAATATATGTAGTGATATTGCCAGAAATATATATTTTTCAAAAATATATATCTATATATATATATATGCAGTGGTATTTCAGCAGGACCACTTTTAAATGCAGAAAAATGAAAAAAAATTTAAATTTAAATTTAAAAAAAAAAAAATTAAAAAAAAAAATTAATTAAAAAATTTAAAAAAAATAAACAAATAAATAATAAAAAAATAATAAATAATAAATAATAATAATAATAATAATTAAATCTCAGTTGAGGATTATCAGTTTCCATAAAGGATATTGTTAAATATATTTTCAATAGCCTTGATTTGCCAGAAGGGTGTATTTCTTTATGATAATCTTGCTAGAAGGATATCAAGTTAAGATATATTTGCAGACAAAGTGTAGAGGCTTTCTTTAGCAATGTAGAGGCTTAGGCTCTTGTTTTCTACTTCTGATAGAGGGGAAAAGAGAGTACAATTTTTTTTGTAAAAGGTGTCAGCTTTTTAATTGTTTTTAAACATAGCTTCGTCAAGTCAGTTTGTGATTCCTACGCCATTATTTAGTGGGAAAAATTACGATTTTTGGAGTCTTAAAATGCAAGCATGCTTACAAGGCTTAGGGTGTTGGGAATAAGTAGAGTTGGGGTTCACAGAACCTGACGCAAATACAATTGCTGGAATGATTGTTGCTCAAAGAAAACAATTTGATGAACTTAAACAGACATAAGGTAGAGTGAAGTTGTGCATTTTAAATTCCTTAGATGACTCTATTTTTCCTAAAATTACCATTGCTAAGACTGCTAAATCAATATGGGATATACTTAAGGTTGCTTATCAAGGAAATGATAAAGTAAAAATGGTAAGATTACAAACTCTCAGAACACAATTTGAAACACTTAAAATTACTGAATTAGAAACCATTGACCATTTTATGACTAAAGTTATGCGTGTTGTTAATCAACTTCGAATGAATGGTGAAGAAATGGAAGACCAAAGAATTGTTGAAAAAGTTCCTAGATGTTTGCCTAAAAATTTTGACATGATTGTTACTGTTTTTTAATTGAGAGAATTAACAAAATTATCTATGGAAGAATTAACTGGTTCTTTGTTGGCTCATGAAGCAAGAATTAATTTAGATGTCAGTAATTTAAAGCATCCTTTCAAACCTAAAGCTCCTATGGATAGAGGTAGAGGCAAAGGTTTTTGTGGCAGGAGAGGAAAAGGTAGAGGACAGTCTCAGTCTGATGATAGATCATAGGTAACTTAAACACATTCAGAGTAGTCTCAAAATGATCATGGTCATAGGTGGACAGATAAATAAAAAATTCAATGTCACTACTACAAAAAATATGGCCATTATAAGTCTGAATGTCGAAAATTACAGTATGTTTTAAGTAAAAACAAAGCCAATGTAACAAACACTGAATGTGAAACATTAGATGCTTTATTTTTGGCATGCCAAGTGACTGTGCAAGTACCTAATAAAGATGTTTGGTTGGTAGACAGTGGATGTAGTAATCATATGATTGGTCATAGTGATTTGTTTTCACATCTTGATACATCTTTCAGTTCCTCTATTGGTTTGGGTGATGATCGCCAAGTTAAAGCTTCAGGAAAGTGTGTTGTACCTGTCTTAACCAAACAAAATGTTGTGAAGAATATCTATGATATTATGTACCCAATTTCAAGCATAATTTGTTGAGTTTTGGTCAGTTAGATGCACATGGTTATGATGTTAGCTTTCACAACACTACTTGCACGATTTCTTATAAACATAAGTCTCTTGTTGCAAAGATTCCTATGACAAAGAACAGGTTGTATCAATTACAATTGAAAAGTGAGAAGTTGTATGCACATAATGTTTCAATGCCAACTGACTCTAACCTATGGAATTTGCGATATGGTCATTTACCTATCAAAAGTATGAGTTTGTTGCAAAGACAGACTATGGTGAAAGGTTTGCTTGCTTTGTATGATCATATCTCTTCATGTACAAGTTGTATAATGGGTAAACATAAATGAGATAGTTTTGCTTTAGTCTCTAATAGAGCCAAAGAAAGACTAGAGTTAGTGCATACATATTTTTGCGGTCCAAAGCAAGAAAGATGAGTTGCTGGCATTCTCTATTTTCTTACTTTAATTGATGATTTTAGCAGGAAAATTTGGGTGTATTTCATCAAATACAAATCTGAAACTATTTCAAAGTTTAAGGAGTTCAAAGTCGAGGCTGAAAAACAGAGCGACAGGTTTATTAAAATTCTCAGGTCTGAAAGGAGGTGAGTATGAATCTAACGAATTCATTGATTTTTGCAAACAACATGGTATTAAAAAATAAACTACAACCAGTTATACTCCGCAGCAGAATGGAGTCGCGGAAAGAAAGAATCAGACAATTATGAATATGGCTCGAAGTTTGCTCAAAGCACGAAATTTGTCTAAAGATTTATGGGCTGAATCAGTTGCATGTTCGGTATATATTTTAAATAGATCGCCAAGTTCCAGTGTTCAAATTTTTGTACCTGAAGAAGCATGGAGTGGACAAAAGGTAAATGTTTCATACTTTCGCGTATATGGTTGTATTGCTTTCGCTCATGTTCCAGAAAAATTGACAAAAAATCTTGATGATAGGAGTGAAAATTATATTTTTATAGGATATAATGATCAATATAAAGCATGCAGATTGTTTAATACTATAACTAAGAAATTTTTCACAATTCTAGATGTGAAATTTCTGGAAGACAAGTCTTGGAATGAAATGGAGAACAATACTTGTCCTAATCCTTTTATTCTGTTAGACGAACATCAAGCGCCTGCAACAAGCACTCCAAGGTTACAGGCTCAATACAAAACCAGTAGTAGTTCATCAAGAAGTAGCAGTTCATCATATTTTGAGTCTGATTCTGATAATCCTAAAATGAGAAACTTAAGTGATATTTATGCACAAAATGATGTTGATGATATTGTAAATTTTGCATTTCTTTCATTTCAACCTACTTGTTTTGAAGAGGCTATAAAGGACAAAGAATGGGTAGATGCAATGAATAATTAAATCGATGCTATTGAAAGAAATCAAACTTGGGTTTTGGTTAATCTACCTGATGATAAAAATTCTATAGGTGTCAAATGGGTTTTTAAAACTAAGTTAAATGAGAGAGGTGAAGTTGATAAGCACAAAGCAAGATTAGTTGCCAAAGGTTTTTCACAGCAACCTAGCATAGATTATGGTGAAACATTTGGACCTGTATCAAGAATTGATACAATTTGATTTGTATTAGCTATTGCAGCACAAAGCAAGTGGACTATTTACCAAATGGATGTAAAGTATGCCTTTTTGAATGGTATTTTGAACGAAGAAGTGTATGTTGATCAGCCACCTAGTTTTGAAATCAAAAATCAAGAACATAAGGTGTACAAGTTGAAGAAAGAATTGTATGGCTTGAAGCAAGCTCCAAGAGTGTACAGCCGAATAAACCACTACTTGTTGAATAATGGTTTCAGAAGAAGCGACCATGAGCCCACTTTTTATATCAAGAATGATCATCATGGTAATATTTTGATACTGTGTCTTTATGTTGATGACATAATTTATACAGGTAACATGCAATTAGATGAATTTAAAGCTGCAATGAAAAATGAATTTGAAACGACAAATCTTGGATTAATGAGATACTTCTTAGGTATCGAAGTGAAAAAAACACACGATGGTATGTTTATGAGTCAACATAAGTATGCTACTGAAATTTTGAAAAAGTTTAAGATGGACAGGTGTAAACTCGTGGATACTCCTATTGAAGTTGGTACAAAGTTAAGTAAAGATGATGTGGGCACTATTGTTAATGCCATTTTGTATAAGCAACTTGCTGGTCGTATTATGTATCTTACTACTACTAGACCTTATATAGTGTTTGCAGCTAGTTATATTTCTAGGTTTATGGAATCTCCTAAAGACTGTCATTGGAAAGCTAGAAAAAGGGTGTTAAGATACATTGCAGGTACATCTACTTATGGTTTATCGTATGCAACCTCTACAGACGGTAAGCTTGTTGGTTATACAGACAGTGATTATGCAGGTTGTATTGATGATCAGAAAAGCACTTATGGCTATGCTTTTTTATTTGGGAAAAAATTGATCTCGTGGTCATCCGAAAAGTAGCCCATTGTTGCATTATCTTCAACAGAGGCTGAGTACGTTGCAGAAAATTCAACATCATGTAAAGTAGTGTGGCTAAAGAGACTTCTCTCTGACTTCAGATACAAAGAAAATGAACCTATTTCAATCCTTTGTGACAACACTTCCGCTATTTCATTGTCAAAGAACAATGTCTTTCATCAAAAGAGAAAACATATCGACACTCGTTTTCACTTCATTCGTGAACTCGTCAAGAATGGTGAAATTTTTCTCAAATTTTGTGATTCCAAGGAGCAGTTAGTGGACATTTTCACCAAACCGCTAGGAAAAGTTACTTTTGAATTTCAATATCAAAAGTTAGGAATAAAACAATTTAACCCTCAAAATTAAGGGGGAGTGTTAAAGATTTATTTTAGACTTAGTTAGTAATCAGTTTTCAATTCAGTTAAATTGTTTCCCTATAACTGTCCATGTGAGTGTATATATATTTCTCCTCTAATAAATCTGCAGTGTGCTCAGCAATTAGTCTGTTGTCTTCTTTAATTTTGCAGTCACTCAAATCCTGAGGCGCTTGGGCTTTACATGGCCGAGGCCTTAAATAGATACAATATCCTCTATGCCCACTATGTAGAGCCAAGACTAGTAACTTCATTTGAATCTATATTTCAATCTATTGCAACAAACCAGAGTCTATTTCCAATAAGGAAGGAATTCAAGGGAACATTCTTGGTTGCAGGAGGTTATGGTAGAGAAGATGGAAATTAAGCGATTGCAAGCGGTAAGGTTGATCTTGTAGTCTATGGTCAAATTTTTCTGGAAAACCCAGATTTACCCAGAAGATTTGAGTTAAATTCCCCTCTTAACAAATGCGACAGAAACATGTTTTACACTCATGATCCTGTATTTTCCTACACAAACTATCCATTCCTCGAGTGAAGTGAAATATCCATGGATGCATCCTCCATAAAGCGCACCCACCCTTGTTGCTATTTTTTTTCAGGCTTCTTCAACATCATTTCCTTACAATACTCTAAATTTTCGCTATTGGTTTACTTGCCATGAATATGGCATATTGGTATCTACCTTGTAGATCCTGTAAGGTGGATAATCTTTAAGCAACGTTTACAATACATCAAAACAATAAAAAGAGTTATCTATGTTTTCTTTATTTGTTTCTTGCCACCAATAATCTTATTGCTTATGGAGGATTTCCACCTTGTATATGTGTAAAGTGGGGAATATTGAATTCTTATTATGATATTTAATGTATTGTTCATCTCTAGAAAATGAAGAATATATTCTTTTTAATCGTTGAAAAAAATTCATGGACAAATATTTCATATAAAAAAATTGTCTAACGAGAATGATTAGATATTGTCTATAAATGACAATAACATAAAATACCATGTCATTATTATTATTACTTATCAATCTACAATGAATTAAAATATCATGTTATTATTGTTATTATTTATTAATCTACAATGAACAATGCAAATACAAATACAAAGTTTTTAAGTATTATGCATAATTATTTTCACTTTGTATTAGTGCAAGAGTTCATTGTTTGTTATATGAAATTTAATGTTATAGTTTATCTTTGATAATAAGTAATTTAATTTATCTATAATGAATTTTTTTTTTGAAATGTACAACTTGGGTGGGTCTAATGGTTAACATCCTGTGTTTCCTCCTAAGAGGTCACAGGTTCAAGGGGGTCTCATACACCAATTTGGTCTTTGGTTTTTCCATGGCCTTAAAATTAGATTACCTTTATTATTATAAAGGGATATAAACAAGGTTTTCCCATTTTTTATTAGAAATTTTAACTAATAAAACATTAAAGTATTTTAGAAACTACATTGTTAATAACTAGTTGTTAGTATGCATATAACGACTATGTTTATAACATCAAATTAGAATGTATTATGTTTATAAGAAGAAACTAATAGTTGTTAGTAACTATTTTATGTTAGTATGCATATAAGGACTATGTTTATAGCATCAAATTAGAATGTATTATGTTTATAAGAAGAAACTAGTAGTTGTTAATAACTAGTTTATGTTAGTATGCATATAAGGACTATGTTTATAATATCGAATTAGAATGTATTATGTTTATAAGAAGAAACTAGTAATTGTTTTAATAACTAGTTTATGTTAGTATGCATACAAGGACTATGTTTATAACATCAAATTAGAATGTATTATGTTTATACGAAGAAACTAGTAAGCATTATATCTTTACTTTTTGTGAATTAATCATCTTCACTCACCCAATTTTTTCATCTACTAAAGGAAGATCAAGACAACTAGTTTTATCATGAATTGTAAATTACATAATCAGTTTTTCAAATAAAAGTTTACAACCACAAGAGTCCACATCCAACACATGATCCACTCTTTTGATAGGGGAGCACCACTCTATCAAAACTATACAATCATTAAGAACCAAACAAAGGATTACACACTTACACTAAATCTTACATTCATGTATCATTTTAAATAATAATAGATCTACATGAATTGCAATGGTGAATAGAACTAATCTTTGAATTATGTATTTCATATTTGAATAGTTGCACTAGATGCATTGATTTCAGTGTAAATGTTGGTTTATAATCCTATTTACTTACTTCCACTAGATGCATTGATTTGAGTGTAGATGTTGATTTCCAATCCTATTTGATTACTTGCATTAGATGCATTTATTTCAGTGTAGATGTTGTTTTCTATTGTTATTTGATTGTTTTAATTAGATGCATTGATTTCAGTGTAGATATTGATTTCGATTTGATGTAATTGGATATATGATGGTACATTAATTTTAAAGTGATTGGATTAATAACATCCATTGATTTCATTGTAAGCACAAAACATTATTGACAATGTACATTGATTTTTGTGTAATAGTAATTCAACATATTAATATTGGAGATCAAGAGAGACAAGGTATGATGTTTACTACAATAGCCCGAGCTAAATATTTAAATGGTTTATGATTTCAACTGTGCTTTTCATATAATCGATATGAAAATATCACAAAACTAACAAGGGTGACAATAAGAATATTAGAAGAAAATAGTTTGATATTGATCACAATGAAGATTATTTGTAATTGATTACATTCTTATTATTCACATTTTCTATCATTCAACACTATTACATTGTCACTTTGAGGTAACTAAGAAAATTTAAAATTAAAATGACCAAACAAATCTCAAACATATTTAGCATATTTAAAATGATTATATTAATATTAGATGTATTTACATATTTTTGATAAAATTAATCATATGTTTGATAGATTTTCCTTGGCCACACAAGACTGAAACCAACCTAGATCCATCTTAACTTTCAATCTATCAAGTTCTGAGAGAGACCAAATCTCGAATTAATCCTAATCACAAGGGATCTCGAATTAATCAATGACTAAGGCTCCACTACCACCACTAAGGCTCATAATTCTACCACCAAGGCACTTGATTCTGCCACAAATTCACTCCAGCCACTAAAGCACTTGATTATGCCACTAAGGCACTCAATTCAGCCACTAAGGCACTCTATTCAACCACTAAGGCACTCTATTCAACCACTAAGGCACTCAAGCCACTAAGGCACTCAATTCAGCCACTAAGGCACTCACCATCCACTAAGGCACTCAATTCAGCCATTAAGGCACTCACCAGCCACTAAGGCTCACCAACTCTGATACCATGTTAAAAATTAAGGAATATGAAACTTATAATCTGAAACTAATAGCGCACATGTGAGCAATATGCATCAGGAGACTTCCCTAGAGAACACTCTATCTTGTTAATCATCAAATCATAAATATATAGGTTTACATCAATTTATGGAGATTGGAATTGACTCCTAGAGAATAGGAACTAATCCTAATCTAGGACAATCTTACAACTAAAAAAAAAATCTCTCCAATAATACAATATTCTCCATTATCTTCAACTATTTTCCTAAGTCTCTTGACTATTTTTTTCTAGGAGTCAAAGTAGTAATTTCTAAATTTTCCAAAAAACGAAAGGTTGCTTTTTTGCTGCTTATAAATCATCCATTATGTATGTCTCGAAATTCAATTCTTTTGTAAGCTTGCAGTATAATATTTTTTATTCTGATTAAATAACCAAAAAAATATAATTAAAAACAAAAAACAACTAATAAATTGAGATATGAAGTGGATAAATTAATTCCTTGATCAGGCACAAGGACTTGTTTAAGTTTTGGTGGGTACTAATCACTAGTAATATAAGTGTTGAGGAAAACGTAAATAATAATGAGAAGTAACTCGTGGTAAATTTTTCAAAAGAAAACTTTGTATTATATGAGCAACACTGTTGTTTTTTTGTGATTATTTAGAATAAAAAAAATTTCTTCTTAAAAAAAATCTATACTAACTAAGTGTATTTATTTACATCTTATACCTATCCATTTTATAAAAATACTTAAATTATGGTGGGACGTAGTTGATGATAAATATGTTATTTACCTAAGTATAAGCTATTTTCAAGAATTTTAGGTTGTTTTCGTGCAAATATTTACAATAAAAAGTCACTTCACAAATATTTAAAAATCATGGCATGGGTATTGCAACTATATCAAAAACTTATTGCAAAAAATGTGCACAAATATTTTAAAAACATGGCATGAGTATTGCAACTATATCCAATCCACATGGAATTGTATTATGACAAGGCTACAATAAAACCTTCAAGTTATGTCCAATCAAAAGCCTAAAAAATGTTTTTTTTAATAATATTGAAAAATAAATATTATATTTCAAAATCAAATATTATAAGTTTCTTTGGTCAATGCTAAATTAATTGTTGTTAAGAGGAACTCTATTGCTAAAGACCCGTGAAGGGACTAATAAGAAAAATAAAGTAGCATTTTTAAGTTATGAATAAACAAGTGTTGGAAGGAAACTCAATCCCTACCACTCAGGTTAAAAATTATGTTATGGGAAAATTTGCATAAAAAATGATAACCTACATTGGTCAATGTTAGCTAAATTAATAATGGTTAATAGGAAAATGGAATCTTATAGTCTTGTTGTGGGAGGAACTAATAAATTGAGATGTGAAGGGGATAAATTAATTATTTGTTGAGGCACATAGACTTGTATAAATTTTGGTGGGTAGTAACCACTAGTAATTCTAAACATTAACAATTTTATTCCTACATAAGTGTTGAGGAAAAAAATAATGGCAAGAAGTAACTCCTAATAAATATATTTACATATTCATATCCATTTTTTATGCAAAGAATTGCTAAAACTATGGTGGGAAGTAACTTATCATAAATACATTATTTTTTTTTCAAACATTAAGAATAGAATCTCACTACACAAATACCTAAATATAATGCATGAATATCACAACTATATCCATAAATTATGGCATAAAATATGTGATGCAGTTTTCCAAATGACATCATCTTGCTCAAAGGATGCAATAAGACCTTCAAGTTATGGTCCAATCAAATATTTGAAAATTATTTTTTTAATAATATTAAAATATATATATATTTCAACGTTAAACATTATAGGTTGCATTGGTCACTGGCAAACTAATAGTGGTCAACAAGTAAATCATTGTTAGAGTCTTGCCTAACCAGGAATTAATAAGTGTCCTTTGCAACATAATTTTCATAGAATATAAGGAAATGACATTATGACAAGGGTTCAAAAAATAAAACTTGGAAGATGGTAAATTGTTTCCATCATTGTGTTGGATCACCATGAAAGCATTGTAGAAATATCGCTCTAATACCATGTAGAAATTTATTGAAACTCTATACCAATGGATTCAATCCGATCTTGTGATGTAAAAAACAAGATATTGAATCCTTTTACAAAATTTGCAGAATACAAAACATGATCACTCAATCACATGCAAGTAAGAGAAAGAAGTAAATCAATCACACAACACAAGATGTTCTTGGGGAAAGAAACTGCTCATAACCCCACTATCATATATTGTATAAATTCAAGGAATCATGAAACAATACAATATTTAAACTCTCATGAGATTCTCCAACACTTTTCTAATTGTCTCCCACTGATCTAGGAAAAATTGGAAAAATACATCGCTAATTTTCATTCTTCCTTCAGCCTGCCTTGCTCACACAATTCCTAAGGAATTAATTCCCTATTAATTAGGAAAAATAGCCTTCCTTGATTGCGTAATCCATCATGGAATCCTCATGAATTTATAATTGCACTCGGGAAATTCTCTAAAAATACAACTGATATTTATGTTCCCTTTAACCTCTGTCTCAAATGGGTCTTCCTCATAATTGACATGCATGCAACTATTAATAGTGAATCATCAGTTATCTGATTAATCACTACTTGTGAAATAAATCTAAATTAATTCACTGGACCTCTCACTAATGCATCCCTCGGTTAGAACCAGTTAAACTAATTTTAACTCATTTGATTGAGTTAACTTATTACACCTGCACCTCACTAGTGCATTAACTGCAAATGGACCCCCAAAATATTAGGATCACTCTACATGCCTCATCTTAGATCATCAACTCGCATTTCATGAGCTAACTCAGTCATCATGACTTAGTTAAATGACACAAGTTGTTATGAGTTGAAATTAAAATTTATTGTCTAATTTATTTAAGGGAAAATTAAATTAGACACCCACATTCCTCACTAGTGTGTAACTGAAATTCCTCACCAATGTGTGATACTTTTTGTCCTTTCTGGTTTCCAATTTCACTATTTCTTGTTGCAAATTTCAACACTCCCTTTTAACAAGAAAGGAATTCAATATATCTCGATCTGGTACATTTGGAATGTTCTGCATGCAACACTTCTCTAGTGTTGTTTTCACATGCAACTGTTGAATTTGAATAGCCTCTGAACAACTAAATCTATATAATGCATTTGTCATCAGAGTCTTCTGACTGCTGCTAGCTACTACACCTGTCTACTAGACTCTTTGTGTTGCTGCTAACATCTACATCCATGCCCTTTTCACTGCTTCCAACTCTGATCTATGCTTCAATGTTCAACATAGTTCACTCTAATTTATGTCTTCCTAACATCTGACTACATCAATCTGACTGATCCTTCTTGCTACTATTGTACTGTGGGATCCTCATAGCTAGGTTCAATCCATGAGACACACCATCTCAATGGATCATGCCTGGATTTCTTCTTGGGATTATAGTTGCTCACTACCCCACCTCTCACATGGAGATATAATTTCATGTACTCCCCCTGCCCACCTGGCTAGAAATTTCCGCCTCCCGAAGGACTCTGCTTGAGTGGACTCTGTTAGTGTCAGTTTTTGCATCCTCCCACCAGTGATCAAATAGACTCGTATCATGTCTTGTTAGGGTCCCATTCTCAAATTTTTTTCATTCCATTAGGTCATCATGCAAAAATTTGGTCATTGGATGTAGATCTAGGTCTGATTTTACTCCTTCCAAAATTTTACTAATTGCTGGATCATTTCACCTCTCAGCTGAGTGTACCATCATTCATGAATTGTAATCATCATTGCATTCATTTTCATCATGCTTTCATTCAATCCAGAGTATCCATTAGGTCTTAGGGTTCCAAGGTCATTAAATCATCATTTCATGCATAAAGTCCAGCAAGTGCAGGAGTGACAATAAAGAAATTTCATCCGTAAATTTGATTTCAAAGAAAAATGTAATTTTATGTTCCTAATTTGTAATAAGTACTTCAAAGCTCCAAGTAGATGTAAAAACTCAAAGTTCCATTAGCAAATGATCAAGGTTCCAAAAATAAATTCAGTGTTCCTAATCCATCAAAAGATAAATATTAATTTTAAAGGTTAAAGGTAAAAGCGATGTAAGTTGATTTTGAAAAAAGGAAATACGGGTCCATGTCAATTTAATGATATTTCTCCTAGTATACAAGGCCCTCAAAGACAAAAATTCACTCATTTTCACTCTTCAGCATCGAGCTCTCAAAATTTCCCAAGCAAAAAACCAATTTTTGCCTCAAAAAATTGAGTTCGTGGCCCATCGTTGTGCTTTTTCCATAGGCGTTGTGCTTTTTGCAGTGAGCATGTTGTGATTTTTGTAGGGTTTGTTGCGCTTTTCTCAAGCTCGCTACGCTTTTCTCTGTGAAGCAGCCACAACCCCAAAACTTGTTTGCAAGGGTTCTAAGCAGCAATTAAAGGTTTCTTCACCTATCTTCAAGTAAGTTGCATCCTCCAAGCTCCTCCTTTCAGCTCATTGTCATAATTTTATGGCGGAAACTTCCCATTACCCTCCATGCTATGATCTAGTAATTAAACCCTAGTTTTAAAAGTTTGCAAGGTTAATTTTTTTTCCCATAGACCTCATTACCTCCCTCACGCTTTAATTCATTCCCCACTACCCTCACATCCCTTCATTCCTCACTCTTAAGCTATATTCCCTAAAACCTTACCCCTATGTTGCATTTTTCTAGGCGGCTATAATACATCCCTGTAATTGAATTACCTACCCTATCCCCCTTGTCATTTCAACTCCCCATCACTTCCCTAAATTCCTAAATCCCATAGACCCTTCCCTAAATTTTCCCTCACTTATCCCAACTCCCTAACCCCATCATCCCACTCCCTTTTCCTTCCCCTTCTCCCCTAGGGTTTCTAAGCAAAACTGAACATTATGGAGGATGACAGAAACATTATGGAGGAAGAGAGAAACACCATAGAAGAAGAGAATAATACCTACAATAAAGGAGGAATAATCCTAAGGCTTGAGCCATCATACAATAGGGAATTTATGTCATCACCCCTAGCAGTTAAATGTTTTCAGCATGTTGGTTGTTTTGAGTTTTGTGAGATGGTGAAAAGAGTGCAGAGCCATCATAATTTTACCAAGATCTTCATCACCAACCTACAAAAAGACGAAGTCACTATTGTAGGGGTGATATTGACCATTTTTATAGACATCATTGCAGCAACAACAAGGATACCTAATGTAGGTGAAAATTGATTCAAAACTCAATATTTGGATGCCCAACTATATGAACCTTACCTCAAAGCACCTTACAAAAACAACATTAAGACAATATTTTTTTTTGGTCATATGGTTAATAGGTTTTCTCCCATGATGAAGATCATCATGAAATTTTCACTTGTGAGGGAATATTCTCTAGATTTCACAGTTATCACATCAGGTTACTCATGCATTTCACTAGGGTGAAATTACTCAACATTCCCTATTATTTGTGCAGGAGCATTGACAAGATGGCCTACATAATGCAGAACAGATAGTATGAGCTTCAAATGAATAGTATCTTCCATCATTCACTCATCAAAATCATTGTCCTTCATCACCTCAAACAATTGAAAATAGCATGGGAGACTTTCATTGAGGTAGAGGTCTTCACAACATCACCAAATCAGTCTGTTAGACCTATTCCACCATCAACATCAGTTTCTCAAAAACAAACTAGGTCATCTAACAGGGCTACAGTTATGAAAGTTAAAAATGAAAAAGAGGTCAAAACCTACTAGAGAGGACATAGGAAAGTGTTTTCTCCACAAATTGTGGAAGGGGCCTTGCCTTCAACATCAGCAAAATAGGGATATCATCAGTAGCAAGAGACATTTTTCCAAGAGAAGGAAGCCCTTCACCATGAGGAAGAAAATTATTTTAACCTAGTGGACTTGGAGATCCAAGATGAACAGGAAATATGAAAGAGAAAGATTCCAAAATCAGAGAGTTGCAAGATAATTTTGCAAGGGAACAATTTGTTATCTCCTTCCTTGAGCAAGAAAACAAACTATTGAGTGAAAAACAAGTACTCTTGGAAATGGACTTGTTGAAGGATAAGAGGTAAGATGTCAAAGGAAAAGCAGTGATGGGACAAGATGAATCTGATGAGGATGAGGCTCAGATCACCAAGAAGAGACCAAAAACAAAGGGCCTTAAAAGAGCACTGGAGCAGGAAAAACAACATGAGGCAAAAGAACTCACCTTTGAGGAGAGGATTGCCATGGAAATTAATGAAAATAGGGAAGTTTGGATTGACAGAGTAAACATGAACCTGGAGAACCTTCTTCACAAGGCCAACAAGGAAAATCAGATGTTGAGGCACATGGTTAGCCACTATCATACCAGAAACAAGATTTGCAATGTCAAGGTAAAATAGTTCCATGATAAGCTCAAGGAAACCCTAATCAACCAAAAGGAGAAGGGTAAACTTGACTTGCTTTTGATACCTCCTTGGTAGCTTGACATACTTCATCAGGACTTCATCTAACAATTTTGAGAGTTTTTGAGAAATTTTTTGGTTTTTTTGGCATTTTGGTCAAATTTTACAAGTTTTTGGCATAGTCAACCTAAAGCGCAGTGTGGGCCACGCTGCGCTTTTTTTGGGAGCCTCTAAATGATGAAAAAACTACATGGTTGGATATAAAATGGTCTCTACACCACATTTTGACTATTGGCACTCCAAAATCTGAGCTTTTGACAGGTGGAAAAGCCCAAAAACCACCTAAAAAACACCATTCTGCAACTATTTTTAGCCTCACGCTGCGTTTTTTAACCAGTGTTGGGATATTTCAGTTTTTAGGAGCTTCACTCCATCATTTTCAGTGCTTGAGGACATTTTGGACAACCAGACAGGAAGATATTTCCAATGAGCTATCTTGGGATCAATGTTTTCTTCAGCAAGGCAGCCAAAATTCAATTGGAAGGCCCACGCTACGCTTTTCCCAGAGCACATTGTGCTTTTTACAGTCTCCTATTTTCTTCAAAAAAATCACTTTTTCTCAGTTGATTGATGGATTCCAAGGATTTTTACTAATGTAAATGTAAAAAAAAATGTAATTATGTCTTTTGTAGTTACTAGAGGTAGGTGCATCAAGTAAATATGTAATTTTGGGTCAAGCGAATCAGTTTCATCAAAGATAGGGATGAGTTTGTTGACCTCCCTAGTCATTAGGATTCCAGTTGAGGACTTTGGGGAACAGCGCCACAAGTCATGGATTCGACCCCTGAGAGTGAAGAGAAGCTATTTTGGTCTATATATTTCATTTCCTTGGTCATTGCAAGGGTTGGATGTTTTGTATTTGATCTTTGAACACTATTGTAATCAGTCAGGAGGAACTAATAGAAAAAGTTGCAGCTATTTTGGTGGGATTCTTGTGGTATGTGGTTTAGCAGTGTTGCCTCTTATGTTTTTATAGTTTTGAATGTATTATGCTTTCCATTTTCATGTCCATCTTTCAATGTGACTGATTCCTAAGTTAGATAAGCATAATTCATTATTTAATTCTATGTTTTGGAGGAATTATGATAGTTGTGTTTCATTTTCTTCTGATAGAAAATAATTAATGATTTCCATGCTCTTTTTGAAACCCTACCAGTCTAATAACACTCATCAAGAATCCTAAAAGTGCTAAACTATGTGCCTACCTTGCCCCATCAGATCTCTGCAATTCTAATCCGCAGTGCCCTAACCTAGTTCTTCCTAGACCTAATTCACCATCCAACACCGAAAATCAATCAATAAAACCCTAAAGCCTACTATACCTAGCTTAAAATCTTCATTATCCAGTCAATTTGGTTGTGATCGCGCAGAGAGATCCCTCTCCTAGCTAGTAGGGCTAGCTACTAGGCCAAAGCGGTCTGTGGTTACCTTTTCTAGTCTCCTTCTCATCCTTCGGAGATCCAGTGGAGTGATAACAGACTCCTCCACTTGGTCTCCTCTCTTTTTCTCCACTTGCGGCTGCTCCACAACCTTCTAAGACTGCTTCTGAGGTTGCCTGTTGAGAGATAATTTCTCCCTCTCAACCACCAAGTCATTAACCACTACTTTTCTCCTCAAATCTTTGCATGCATCCTCAACCTTGAGAGCATGCAAGTTCTTGACTCTTACATCGATTTGTTTCACATGTCCCATGGCTATGTGTTTAAGGAAAACCTTTCTTTTTCTAAACATCACATCATAACCATGGTCTCCCAATACTGCTTCGGAGACAAGATTATTCCTTAGGTCTGGAACATACAAAAGATTTTACAGTCTGGGAAGGGAGCCAGACTCCCTCTAAAATGTACCTGTATGTCGGTCATGCTATACCTCCCATCATCTCCAAATTGTACATGTTCTATTGGAGGTCCTTCTCCTCCAAGTCACTGAAGAGATCTCCATTCCCCTTCATATGGAATGAGGCACCACTGTCTAGATACCACATGCATCCCATTACAGTGCTAGTCAAGCATGAAATGAGAGTAAAATCAAACTCGAACTGTGAAGCTAGCGCTTCACCCACTACAACTAAATGCTCCTTCTTACTTGCCATCTTCTGTGGAAAATTCGTGGCATAGTGCCCATGCTCGTGATAGTGAAAAAATTTGAGCTTGGACAAGTCTATCTTGCCCTATTCACCTTGAAACTTCTTTCCCTTGGCTTTCTTTCCTTTTCCGACTAATGCACAATCTTATTCTTTGTTGGTTTTGGAGGTCCCGTCACTGGTGCTCTGCCTTAGCTCTTCTATTACTAAGTTGAACCACAAACACTCCCAGTCGTGTATCTTCTCCCTCCCATTCACATAGTCCTGGTAACCATGCCAACTCTTGGGAAGGCCTAGAAGTGCTAGGCTCACCAAATCACCCTGGACTACTTTCACACCAACACTTCCAAGCTCATCTCGACATTAAGGGAACTTCGCCAAGTATGTTGCTACAGTCTCGCCCTCCTCCATCTTGATCTTTCTGAGCTTGTCCTTCAGCGCCAACTTCCTGTGGTCATTTCTATTCTGAAACAGATCTATCAAGGCCTTCCACATAGCATATGGATTTTCCTTCCCATGGAGACTCGAAACAATATGATCTCAAACTCCCTCTAACAAGATCCTTCTCGCCTTTGCTACCTTCTTCTACCATGCATCAAGAAATTGGGTATGTACTGTTGCGGGCTTGGGAATATTAGTATCTATGAATTCCTTCAACCCATTTCCCTCCAACACTGCCTCCATCCCTTCCTTCCATGCAATATAATTTGAATTTCCCTCGAGTGCATATTCGAGTCTCAAGCCATTGAAACACATCTTGATTTGTTGCTAGATCCTAAAAAAAAATCTGGAAAAATAAATCTTCTATTGTGATTCCTGGTGCTCTGATACCATGTAGAAATATCGCTCTAATACAATCTATAAATTTATAGAAATACTATATCAATGGATTCAATCCTATCTTGTGATGTACTAAAACAAGATATTGTGTCCTTCTACAATATTTGCAGAATACAAAACATGATCACTCAATCACATGCAAGTAAGAGAAAGAAGTTAATAAATCACACAACACAAGATGTTTTTCGGGAAAACAACTTCTCAAAACCCGGTATCATATATTGTATAAATTCAAGGAATCATGAAACAATACAATGCTTAATCTCTCATGAGATTCTCGAGCACTCTGCCAATTGTCACCCGCTGATCTAGGAAAAATTGGATAAACACATAGGCAATTTTCAACCTTCCTTCAACATGCCTTTCTCATGCAATTCCTAAGGAATTAGCTCCCTGTTAAATAGGAAAAATAGCCTTCCTTGATTGCACAATCCATCATGGCATCCTCATGACTTTATAATTGCACTCGGGAAATTCTCTAAAAATATAACCGATAGTTATGTTCCCTTTAACCCTTGTCTCAATTGGGTCTTCCTCAAAATTGACATGCATGCAACTATTAATAGTGAATCATCGGTTATCTGATTTATCACTACTTTTGAATTAAATCTAATTTAATTCACTCGACCTCTCACTAATTCATCACTCAGTTAGAACTAGCTAAACCGATTTTAACTCAATTAATTGATTTAACTGATTACACATGCACCCCATTAATGCATTAACTGCAACCGAACCCCCAAAATATTAGGATCACTCTCCATGCCTCATCTTAGACCCTCAACTCGAATTTCTTGAACTAAGAGTCATCACCAGTTAGTTAAATGATACACGTTGTTGAATCGAAACCTATATAAACACGTTCTTGATGTATGTTCATCACCCATGGCGTTAGTCAAATCGAAACTTATATATATAAACACATTAAGGCATTACACTCTGAATCAATCTGTCAACCATTCCTCCACATCTATCAGCAAATCGGTTGAAGTTATCAAAGACACTAATTATCACGATGGCAGGGAAACAAAACACACAAGAAATTAACCAATCAAAGCAGCAGATCCCATTGATAACACCCTATCAGTTGGGTCCCTTCAGCTCTTTTTCTCATTTCCGATTGTACTCATTTTGACAACATAGCTGGTTGAGTTTGCTAATACTGGAGAGGGGTTTTGCAGAGTGGTTTTGGCACCATTAGCCAGAGCGAGATCCTACAATTACATTCCCCAACCGCACGCTATCCTGTACTATTCCCAGAGAACCAGCCCTGGGGGTCTTCTCATTGCAGAAGCTAGCTTCTGCCATTTCCCACTCTGCCTAGTGCTTGTTATGGGATTTTATATATATATATATATATATATATATATATAGATGAGAAACCTACATCATGTGTGCAACTGACAGGTTCCCGGATGCCCCTGGAATTTGGACAGAGGAGCAGGTGGAGGCCTGGAAACCCATCGTCAATGCAGTCCACAAAAAGGAGGCGTTTTCTTCTGTCAGATTTGGCACAGTGGAAGAGCTTCCCATGTGGGTAAGCATATCCCTGCAATTTGCATTGCTATGCTTTTTATAGAGCATTTGCTGTCAGTTTCGTCTATGAAATGCAGATTAGCAACCCAATGGGCAGGCTACTGTTTCATCAACAGATCGAAAAATATCGGGACAGATTGTGTTACCCAATGGCAAAGATGTTGCAGATTATTCTACTCCTCGAGCTCTAAAAACTGAGGAGATTCCAGAGATTATTAATGACTTTCGTCTTGCTGCAAGAAATGTGATCAAAGCAGGTGACTGTTGTTACATAAATCGTGAATTTGGCATTGAGATATTTGCACACGTATTACATAAGTTACAACTTCATAAACCACAGGGCTTTTCTTTTCTTTATAAGAGGGCACCACTCCTTTCGTAACCTAGTTCATTAATGAAGCTGAATATAGCCAAACAGAGTCGATTGTGATCATTACATCAAAATATAGATCTCTGTCAAATGAAGTGCTACCTACTTCGATTCATAGTTTTGATGGCATTGTGGCAGGTTTTGATGGCGTTGAAATTCATGGTGCTCACGGATTCCTTCTTGACCAATTTCTGAAAGACGGCATAAATAACAGGACCCATCAGTACGGTGGGACATTGGAGAACCGGTGCAGGTTTGCTCTCGAGGTTGTTGAAGCAGTGGTGGAAGAAATTGGAGCCGAACGAGTGGGAATACGGCTCTCACCATTTACAGAATATCTAGAATCCAGTGACTCAGATCCTGAGGCGCTTGGGCTTTACATGGCCGAGGCCTTAAATAGATACAATATCCTGTATGCCCACCATGTAGAGCCCAGACTCGTAACTTCATCTGAATCTGTATTTCAATCTGTTGTAACAAACAAGAGTCTGTTTCCAATAAGGAAGGCATTCTTATCCTCCTGATCCTGTAGTTGGCTACACAGACTATCCATTCCTGGAGTGAAGTGAAATATCCTCCGTAAAGCGCACCCACCCTTGTTGCTATTTTTTTCAGGCTTCTTCAACATCAATTTCTTACAATACTTAGTTATCTACGTTTTCGCTACTTGTTTACTTGCCATGAATATGGCATATCCAATATCCTTACCTTGTAGATCCTGTAAGGTGGGGAATGTTTAAGCACCTTTGACAATACCTCGAAGCAATAAAAAGAGTTATATATGTTTTCTCTATTTGTTTCTTGCCCCCAATAATCTTATTGCATATGGTGGGTGTCCACCTCGTAGATACGTAACGTGGGGAATATTCAGCGCTTAGGATATTTATTGTATTCTCTATCTCTGAAAATGAGGAATATATTTTTTTTAATTGTTGAAAAGGATAACAAATGAACTAGTTTATGTTAATATGCATATAAGGATTGTGTTATAAGATCAAATGAACTATGTTAATATGCATATAAGGATTGTGTTATAAGATCAAATTAGAATGTATTAGGTTTATATCAAGAAATTAGTAAGTATTATATATTTAATCATATTTAAGAGAAATTACTTTTTGTGAATTTATTATCTTTATTCACCTAATTTTTTCATTTAAAGAAAGATCAAGACAACTAGTTTTGTCATGAATTGTAAATTACATAACTAGCAATTGCACCACATGTTGCAAAGGAAACGCTGTAAAGAGTAACATAGAAAAGAGTAATATAAAGGAAAACATATGTGATATGTTATGTGATTTAATTGAATATTTAACTTATAAATATGAATTAGAAACTAGATTTAATAAATAAGTTACTCCAAAGACATAGAAAAGAGTAGTATAGAGGAAAACATATGTGATATGTTACGTGATTTAATTGAATATTTAACTTATAAATATAAATTAGAAACCAGATTTAATAAATAAGTTACTCCAAAGCACTTAAAACATTAATTACTCACTATAAATAATTGATTCACTAATTAATCATCATACATGTTATGTGATTTAATTGAATATTTAACTTATAAACATGAATTAGAAACTAGATTTAATAAATAAGTTACTCCAAAGCCCTTGCTAACTGTCTATCCATAGAAAAACATTAATTACTCACTATGAATAATTGATTCACTAATTAATCATCATAAATGTTCATTTTCTTATCATTTTCTTGTCTCCCTTATCATAGAAATTATAAAAATACAAATCTAACATATTAGAGTGACATGAAAAATATAAAAATTGAAACCACTATTTAGGGTAGTAAAATTAAACTAGGTATTATCCATAGAAAAACATTAATTGCTCACTATGAATAATTGACTCACTAATTGATCATCATACATGTTCATTTTCTTGTTTTCTTGTCTCCCTTATCATAGAAATTATAAAAATACAAATCTAACATAGTAGAGTGACATGAAAAATATAAAAATTGAAACCATTATTTAGGGTAGTAAAATTAAACTAGCTATAGATTTAAATAAAAGAACTTATAAAATAAAACATGTAGCAATAATATAGAATTTCTTCTAAATTATTTATTGGAACAAAATATGAATTCATATAATATTAATTTGAAAACTATTTTAAAATAGTTAATGTAAATCTCATTAAAAAATGATATAATAAATATTTGTTACCTATTAAATAAAGAAAACAATAATTTAACATAAAACATAACATTATATAGCACTTAACTATCAATGTACCCTAAAACAATTTTAAAAACTAATATAAATAAGCTGATTAAGAGAGCAAAATAAATAAATTTACATAAATAAATAAATTAAGAAAATAAAATAAAGATTAGTAAAGTTTTAAATTTTTTGAGATAACATGTAGATATAATTTCAAGAGTAAAACCATAATACCCTTGATATGTTTCTTTCCTTGAGATTTTCTATCCTAATAATCTTTTTTATTTAAATTGCAAACACGACAAATCCTTCATGTGGCCATTGCATATTCCAAGTGAATCCTTACAACACCTTAAATAAATAATATGAAGGGATGTACTTTATGGTGTGATTTTGAAATATTAAAATAGGGATATGATTGTGAAAATCAATATGCAAAACAATAAATTGTTATTTGTTTAAATCCAAATTATTGTCCATTTAGAAAATTGATGTTTTCAATGTAAGATCAATTATGTTCAAATGGTTTATTTACTTGTTTAAATCAAGTATGTTAATATTGTAAATGAAATATAATTAATTGTCATATATTAAAAACTGGCGATCCTTGTCAACTAATATAACAAATCAAAATTAACACAATTATCTACTTAAAATCACAAATTATATACATTTATTGACAATGTTGGGTGCAATGTTTATGTCTCACAAGACAATTAGTTATAGTAGGTGTTTAATAAAAAATTAAAAGAAATGAGAAAGTTATTTTTCCTTCCAATACATTAAATCATATCCAAGAACTTAATATAAAATTAACATAGTCATATAAATTAAAAGTCTAGTAAATATTTTGAGCATTCTTTATATTAAGGTACATAAAAATATTTACTAAGGAGTACTTCCCACCATAATTTATGCAACTCTTCCCATAAATTTAGGTAGAAATAAAAATGTAAATATGTAGATTTATCAAAGTTAGTTCCCACCAAAATTTAAGCAAGCCACTGTATAGAATTTAGGCAAGAAAATTATTGATATTAATTTTCTCATGAGTTTAAAATTTGATGGTGAAAGTTAAAAAAAAAAAGACAACAAATCGAATGCGATCCCACCTTACAATCTAGAAGCTCCCTTGCAATTCTAAAATATACATGCTAATTGATATAAACAATTCAACATGTATAAAACAAATCAAATTAAAAAATTATTATATATGAAAGAAAAATTAAACAATTATATAAATAAATAATAATTAATTTTAAATTCTTAAAATTATAATATATAATCTTTATTTTATTTTTTCTTATTTATAATTTAATAAATATATTTTCTTAATTAATTTTGGTAACCTAAAATTTGGGAGTGCGGAGATGACAGTACAACACTGCAACGTTTGATGAAAACAACAGAAATTTAAATATAGTTCCTGAATAATGACTTGCAATATTAGTTTAATGAAAGATTTAAAATGAGTTGACAGTTCAACAATGCAATGTAGATGAAAACAATGGAAATTTGGATATTGTTCCTGAATAATGACTTGCAATATCATTTTAATAATAGATTTAAAATGAATTCATTAAAAACTCTACTACTTGATATAAATAAATAATAATTTTTAAATTTTTAAAATTATAATATATAATCTTTATTTTATTTTTTCTTATTTATAATTTAATAAATATATTTTCTTAATTAATTCTAGTAACCTAAAATTTAGAAACAACATGCAAGTCGCAAGAGATGAAAGTGCAACAATGCAAAGTTTGATTTGATGTAGGAAAAGCAGAAGGTTTGAAATTTAAATATATATGCAGATGGTAAATATGTTATTATTTTTTTATTTAATAAATTAAATAATAGTAAAATAAAATTTAATGTAAAAAATGAAAAGATATTAAACCAATTTGTCCATAGACATACAAACACCTAAATTATTATTGGACTACAAATGGCAGGAACTGCAACATGAGCAGAAAAACACGCAACATAACTATTTAATTACTACTTACTCATGTATATGTGGGCTATGGATGGAAATTCAGTTATAAGACCATCGGATCTGCAATATAATCTGGAACTCATTTCTTAAATGAACAGCAATTGCAACATGAGCAGAAAAGCAAGCAGCGAGACTATTTAATTACTATTAGCTCATGTATATGCGGGCTATGGCTGGAAATTCAGTTATAAGACCATCGGATCTGCAATATAATCGGAGAACTCATTTCTTAAACGAAATACAAACATTGTGAGATTGTGCAGATGCAACCGGCTTACAGTATTCGTATCATTGATGAGGAAGAATTCAGGGAAAGTAAGAATTGTGTTCATTGATAACGTCAGAGTGTCAAACTCTTTAATCTCCTTGATTGATTAATCTGGGACTATAATATCAGGGTTTGCTATGTGGTAAACAAGTTTATAACCAGCCATATTTTGTCTTAACTTCCACAGAATAGCACTATCATCAGATTGGATAAGCATTGGTTCAGTCATTTTGTCATAGTCACCTACAACTGCGCTTGTAACATCGAGGCCACGCTTTGATGCTACGTATCGTGCATTCTGCAACAAGGAAAATAAAGAAAATTAATAATGATAGGAATGAACGAAAATAAGAGGATTACGATAGGCGGTTCCTTGCAGAATATTGCTAAATCTAATACTATTAACGGTGTCGAGGAGCCAATGCAAGAAATATTTTCTTCAATATTTTGTTAACGCACCCCACAACCTTGCGAGAAGAGAACACACAACCTTACGAGAAGAGAACAACAGCCTGATATGCCACGAAAACTTTAAATGCTAACATTTTATCGGCTTAAAATCTTCAACTGCAAACACCGTTAAATTGAACTAAAACGCTGTAATATTTTCTTAAATGAACCGATTATTGTTTTGTATATTTTCATTGAAATTCCTCTTTTTTCCAAAACTGGAAAAACACTTGCTTTCTTTAATTTTTCATTAAAATTTCTTACCATACAAATTTAAGTGTATACAATGTATACACTTAATGGCTGTCAAATTACTACATTTGTGAGGCTTAAAAATCATTATTGTAGCGTCAGCGAAAATCTCAACTGTGTAAAATATCGCACAGAACCAAAAGCATGAACGAAGTATTGCCAGAGCGATTTGCAGTTTTCAAAGCAAAATTTAAAGAATGTACAAAGATTAAAAAGAGTTTATAGAAACCTTAAATGATTCCAATATTTTTGGCTTATTCATTTGAATGACGGTAATGTACCAGACGTAAAATATATTAACGCTTCCATGCTCCTTACTATGAATTTAAAAATACTATTTTCAATCAAAGATCATAACATCCTCACTGCAGAATATTCTAGACATAGGCAGAGTAGATGTCCCTACAAAAATTAGTGAAAATTTTTCCTTACATATGAATTTTATATTCCAGTCACCAACACAACAAAACGAAACCAGAGAAATGTTCTTCATGGAAAATGCTTAAAGCCCTAAGCCTTCAAAAAGTTTTGAGATGAAAAAATGGAAAAATCTCAACAGCTATGGGATTCAGAGAATCTCCGGTACTGTCTCTCGTTCTACGCGGTTCCATTGCTTGTGAAGTTCTACGCTCGGCTTAATTTCCAGTCGCAACGGATGTATTATTTTTATAACTTATTAATAACTGTATTTTTTCTAACTGTATTTAATCAAAGGTAGAAATTCTTTCAATCTTCCAACACTAAAATCAATGATGCATGATAGTACAGCTGTCATTTAGGAAAGTTTTTTTCATATAAAAACACTTTACAGCGTAATTATTTTTTCAAATCAAAATTTACAACCACAAGAGTTCACATAGTCCACATCCAACACATGACCCACTCCACTCTATAAAAAATGTACAATAATTAAGAACCAAACTAAAGATTACACACTTAAGCTAAGTCTTACACTCATGTATCATTTTAAAATTTAAATAATAATAAATCTACATGAATTGCAATGATGAATAACACAAATCTTTGATATATATATATATATATATATATATATATATATATATATGAATCAATACTAGTTCTAAATTTTGATAAAGACATGTGATGAGAACAATAGAGTTGACCACTTAATTCTAATTAACAACGTTGCATTTTTTTGGATTAATACAAATGTTTGTCTGCCCTTCTTATGGTTTGTATATCTAATTGATATATGTTTTGTAGTACTCAATGGAGGGATTTTTGCACATATGTAAAAATGTATTTTGTGTATGTTGTAAGGCTTTGTTTAATGCAACCTAATTGCTTAGGTGTTAATTTTATGCCATGACCACATGAATAGGTGTCATGCAAACTAACCTTTATATATAGAGTTCTTTTTAGTTCTTTGAATGAAAAAAATATTTTTTTCATTTAGATATGTTTTAACTTGTTACCCAAAAGTTTTGATCTCAAGCAAGCATCTACCTTTTACTAGGATACCTCTAAATCTATAGAAACAACTCGTAAATTTAAGAATAAGAAATTTTTTTCGCGAATTTAAGATTTGTGACTTTCACTCTACCAGTCATATGTGTGGATACTCTATGAGCTCCCTTGGATGAGCATACTCTCTGATGATGCCACCAAATTTAGATTGAGCGGATAGTAGTAATCTAAAGACTTAATAGTTGGTTCTATGACCTTTCATTTGGGAATGAGTTTTGGCTAACTAGTCAACCAACTGTGTTATTTAAATCTCAAAATCAGTTGTATTTATATGATTTCTAGTGTGAATTTGAATTCAAAAATTTGTAATACTATAATTGTTTTTTTTAATAAAAAAAATTATTCAAAAATTTGTAACATTCTAGTTCAATTTTGTGATTGTTCTAGTTAGTAAAAATATTTATAAAAAATTCTATTTGACATAAGATTTGGTTTTGTAAAATAGAGAACCATTGAAAATCTATTGGGAGATAACAAGAACTTAGTACAAAGAGATGAGAAAATTTTAATTCACATTGCAAATGGAGTTAGTGGATTTGTTCACTAATGAAAATGTTTCGAGGTGGACACCAAAAGGCATTCAAAGGCATGAAAGCTTGGAATAAAGGAAGCAAGCATGGCTTATAGTCCTTTATTCATTCACCTTGGTGTTAATTTTGCCAAGTTAATATGTACATTTTTTTGAAGTTCTGTACAAACTACAAAAGTATAACTTTAATTTCTCCAACGATTACTTTAAGAAATAAATAACTAAAATCTAGCGATGGTTTCTTGTCTACCAAGGCAGATTGTCTCTTCTTCCAGTTAATGCCTTAAATGAACAAATGTCCCTACTCACACGAAGTGAAAAGTGTATTTACTTAAATGCATTTAATAGATTTATTAAATATTCGTGGCATATATATATAGGTGCTATAATGTTAAATTGCTTAACCACATGATACTGAATGATTTTCTATGTAGACCTAAATCAATTTCTTGCTATTTTCTCAAAGCAAGAATCATATCCTACTTTTTTTTTTAAATGGATAGCCATGAATACTAAATTCTATGAGTTGAATTTAGTATTGCTGAATGATGACTTCACCATTTTTTTATAATTATGTGCTTCCTCTCAATCAATGAAGGTATCTTGTGACAAAGCACTAGTACCATACAATTAAGGTGACATTTTCATCTATTTTTAATTTGATGAAACTCTTTTCAAGTCCTTTGCTTTAAGTAGTTTTGATTACATATTATATTTACAACAAAAATATGAATCAGTTCTTAATAAGATATTTGTGGATTGTGGAATTTTTATTAAAATGATGATAAACGATGTTAGTGGAGTTTGTATGAAGAGGGTGGTTTAATAAGATATTAGTGGATAGTGGAGTTTTTATTAAAATGATAATAAACAATATGACTAGAGTTAGTATTAAGATGGTGGTGAGAGGGTTATTAATATGAATCAATAATGTTGATAAAAATTTAAAAGTTATGGCTTTTTTGTTTTGAAGTTTGTAATAACTCAAATGCTCATTAAACTATATACTAATCACTATTAACTTAATTTTTTCTAAATTGTAACACAAAAATCAGAAATTAGTATTAATATTTCTTCCCTAGACATACTTTCAAAGAAGTGGAAGATACATTTACATGAATATTGAATTTTTACTTTTTAGTGTTTATTAAGTTTAACAATTTTGATTAATTGTTTTTTACATAATTGTTCCTTGGAAACCTGGTTAAACGGAGAATTTCCACCAACAAAAAGAAGTTAGCAAATAATATTACAATTTGGCCCATAGTATGTGAATTGTAGGTGCCCATTAAACTATATACTAATCACTATTAACTTTAAAAAAATTCTAAATTGTAACACAAAAATCGTGTTAATATTTATTCCCTAGATATACTTTCAAAGAAGTGGCAGATACATTTACATGAATATTAAATTTTTACTTTTTAGTATTTATTAAGTTTAACGATTTTGATTCATTGTTTCTCACATAATTTTTTCTTGGATACCTTGTTAAACGTAGAATTTCCACCAACAAAAATAAGTTAGCAAAATAATATTATAATTTAGCCCATAGTATGTGAATTGTAGGTGCCTTCTTTTATATTTTTAATTTGATATTCTCTTTCATCTTGCATTAAATAAATGAGTTGACTTTTCATGAAAAAATAAATGGTGAAAAAAAAAAATTTAATGAGAAATATCTTTGTATTCTATAAAAGGAAGATATATGTTAAGGCTTTTCAGGGGCAGCTCATATAATAAGCCTCTAAACTATTATAAGAAATACTATTATGAGGTGACAATGCCATAAGCAAGAATTGTGGGTGGAGAGGATAACAACATTTCTTCCAACTACCCAAAGTAAAACCAATTAATATAAATAGTTGAACTTATTCATTAGTTTTATTTCATTAAATTTTACTTCTTTTATAGATTGCTAAATTTCCTGCAAATTGATAACAAAAATAATTTTGTCAAAAACACTTGCAACTTGGAATATTTCCATCCATTCTCTTATTGCCTAAACACTATTCAAAAAAAATTAAATATTAAGTCAAATTTGATTATTTTCTCATATATTTTCAATTTTCTTAATAAGAAAACCCAACCAAAATGTCATATAAAACCAAAAAACTATTTAAACCATATAATGAATAAATTAAAATCACAATACCAAAGTCAAAAACAACTGAAAATTAATCCTAAATTTTATGAAATTTTGCACTACTTTATTGTGCTTTGATCCTCCAATTATCTTGTCTGTTTTTAATAATTTAATTGTAATTATATTGAAAATTAAAATTACAAGAAAAAATATTTTTTCTAATAAGATAAAAGATATGACCATTTATTTGTTTTATCGCAAACAATAAAACTGTGTAAAACTTGGAATTTCCTATCATGAAATCAAATATTTTTTAAAATAGCTCACCTAAAAATTATGACCACTTATTTGTTTTATCAAAAACAATGAAACAAGGTAAAACTTGGAATTTCCTAACATGGAATCCGATATTTTTCAAAATATCTCACCTTTGTAAAACTTGAAATTTCCTATCATGGAATCAAATATTTTTCAAAATATCTCACCTTTGATATAAAAATGTTAAACTTGACTCATAAAAAGAAATATTGCGAAGAAATAATTTTAGATCTCACAACCATCACATTATTATCTTATTGGTTTATTAAAGAATCATGTCGTCTTGATTTACTGATTCCGCGACCCGTTTATATGATTCATTGAATCTTCAACTATTTATCATCACGTGTTGATTACATGTTATGGCGATTTATCATTGTATAGTTGTAAAGATATTATATTGTGAGATCAATCTTTTTATATGACTAGGTAATAATATATATATATATATATATGATTGATTAAGTATGTGATTTTCACGAAGGTATGATAACGTATTATTTATTTAACGCGAGTTGTGAGTTGTTTTTAATGTGGTTTTTTAAGAGTTTTTAGTTAATTATTTTTAATGTTATTTTTTGGAAATTTTTCAGAATTATTTTATGATAATTTTATTATTTAGTATTATATATTAATTATTTTGTGATATTATTAATCTAGATTTATTTTAATTTTGAATTTATTTGAATTTATTAAAAATTATGAGAACACATTTTTTAAAATTATGTTTTTATAAAAAAGAAAATAAGAAATACTTTTTTTTATATAAAGGGATTTGATTATTTAACATGATTTAATAAAGTTGGAGTTATAATGGATTTATTATTCATTTGTGTAGCTATGAAAGAGTTGGAGGGGTGGGGAATTATTATTTTATTATTATTATTATCTACTTTTATTTTTTAATTAAGCACTTTAAATGTAAAGATACTTCTTTGGCCATGTAAGCATTACAAATGAGAATAATGTTATAATTAGTTTCATATTAGGGTATAGAAAGTGTTTTTAGCACAAATCACGGCGACGATTTGTAGAGATTATGAAAATTTCAAGTTAATGTTTTTTTTTTTTTTTTCCTTTGAAGCACACTAAGATGGTCGGCACTTCGGATTCACCCAATTCCTTATCTGAGATATTTCCCACTGATGGGGCCATCGTGGAAACTTTGTATCGTGAGGATCCTCCTTGGGATGATAGTCATCATTTTTACTCTTTTATGCCTGGCCTTGGGGCCATGTCTACTTGTCTTGAGAAGTTCACTTTCCAAGTTCCTTCCCATCTGCTTCAAATGTCCATCTTGACACACGAAGACTTTGTGGAAGGTAACTTGGGAAACATTACATAAACGATGCCTATCGACATATCCATAAAACTAGGGGTTGTCGAGAACATCCACATTGGGGTGACATGTTCTCCTGATAAGATTGAGTTCTATACTAGTCTCTTCCACGAGTTTCGCAGCGTTTTTTCTTGGTCTTACGAAGAAATGCCCGCCATCGATCTGAGTATAGGGGTGCATGAGATTCCTACTTATCCTAGTGTGAAGCCTGTTCGCCAACGTCATTGTCCGGTGCACCCTAGAAAGGTAGCCGTCATTAAGGGGGAAGTTGAAAAAATTCTTAAAGCTGGTTTCATTTATCTGATTCCCTTGACAGAATGGGTTTCTAATATTGTTCCTATAGATAAAAGGTAGGGTAATATTCATGTCTATGTAGATTACCGTGATATCAACCGTGCTTGCCCTAAGGATAACTATCCCACTCCTTTTATTGATCAAATTATCGATGAATGTGCTCGGAGTGAGATCTTTTCCCTTATGGACGGGTTTTTTGAGTACAATCAGATCAATATTCTTCCGGCTGATCAACACAAGACTGCCTTTATCTGTCCTTCGGGTACCTTCGCCTATAAGAAGATTCCTTTTGGTCTTAAGAATGTTAGGGCTACATTTCAAAGAGAAATGTTGTACGCTTTCCATGATATCAAGCACATTGTTCAACCTTACCTGGATGACCTTTTGACTCATTTTGCTAAGCGTAAAGACCACCTGGATCATCTCCGTCAAATATTTCTTCACTATAGACACTATAACATTTAGCTTAATCTGCATAAATGTGTCTTCTGCGTTGATTCCGATATATTCTTAGGGTTTATCGTCTCTAAAGACGGAATTATTCTCGATCCCCTCAAAGTTGAATCTATTGTCAATCTCCCCTCCCGTTCCTCTTTACATCAGCTGCAGAGTCTGCAAGGGAAATCTAATTTCCTACGTCGTTTTACCAAACTATGTTGAAGTCGCCAAAGGATTCACGCGATTACTTAAGCAAGGCATCTCGTTCCTCTGGGATGAGATCGCCCAAAAATCCTTTGATGCACTGAAGACATTGCTTATCAATGGTCCACTGTTGCATCCTCCCAATTATCCTCATGACTACTCCTTCTATTTGGCTACCAAATTTAGCACTATCGCCATGGTTCTAGTGCAAGACGATGATTATGATGACGAGCATGTCATTTATTACTTGAGGTGCAATCTTCTCGATACTGAAACATGTTATGCACATGTCGAGAAATTGGCGTTGGCTGATGTTCAAGCCTTCCAATGTTTTCTCCATCATATTCTACTGCGAACAGTAACCGTGATTTCTGATTACAACCCCATGACCTACATACTGACTCGTCAATTGTTGGGGGAAAATACTCAAAGTGAATTTTTATCCTCCAAGAGTTCGATTTGGAGTATAATACTACCAAAACGAAGAATTCATTGGTTTTTTCCGATTTGATTTGCTCTCTCCCTTCTGATTCTGCTCCATCTGGTTCTGAGGAACGCATTCCGGACGACACCTTTTTTCTCATTACCACCCTCGATCATTGGTACGGTGATATCATCCTATATCTTCAGAATTCTACCTTCCGATATGAGTTGACGAAGGATGCTCGTTGACGCATCCGCCATCATTCACAACCTTATCGCATATTTGGAGATACTCTCTAAGTTGATTCTATTCTCCGCTAGTGTTTGACTCTCAAGGAGGCTAAAAAGGCCCTCAATGATTGCCACTCTGGCGCCTGTGGTGGTCACATGTCTAGATATGCTACTGCAAAAAATATTCTTCATGGTGGATTTTTCTAGCCTACCATCTTTAAAGACTGCATTGTTGTTTTCCGCAAGTGTCATGATTTCCAGATTTACTAGCGCAAGATGCACCGCCACCCACACACCTCCATCTTGTCATTACTGTTCGTCCCTTTGCGAAGTGGGGCATAGATTTTATGACTTGTAACCCTCACTCGGCCAGGGGGCATGCTTATGTTATCGTTTTGTTGACTACTTCCCTAAATGGGCCGAAGCAATGCCTACACTTATAGCTGACAGTAAGACAACCAAAAAATTCCTATTCAATCATGTCATTACTAGGTTTAGTGTCCCTCAAGCCATAGTTACCAATCATGGTTCCCATTTTCGTCATGACATGATGGCTAAGTTGACTTCCAAGTTGGGTCTGCATCACGACAACTCAACACCGTACTACCCTCAGGCCAATGGCCAGGTTGAAGCCATGAGCAAGGTTCTAGTCACTATGCTTCAACGTACGATTTGGATGCACAAGTCCAACTAGAATTTCATGTTATTTTCAGCTCTTTGGGCTTACCGAACCTCTGTGAAGGATGCGACTGGATTCGCTCCATTCCAACATGTCTATGGTCTGGAAGCTACCCTTCCGATTGAATGTGAAATCCCTTCTCTCAAGATAGCTATTGAATTGTTGCCTAATACTTTGCTAGAAGAAGAGTGTCTTCTATATGTAGAGAGGCTTGATGAAACTCACCGCTTTGCTACTCTTGTTATAGAAGCACAGAAAAAGCGGGTCAAAGCTCATTTTAACCAGTCATTTTCCCCTCGTTCCTTTGTGGAAGGAGACCTTGTCCTCTTGTATGACCAAGCTTATGATAAGCTGGGGGAAGGAAAATTCCAACCCATGTGGAATGGGCCCTATATCCTTAAGCGCGTTTTGCAGAACGAGACTTATGAGCTAATTGATTATGAAGGTTATCCTTTGGATCAGCCTAGAAATGGGTTGTATCTCAAAAAACACTATGCATGAGTTTCTCGTGCATGTTCTTTTGTACATAGGTGTTTTTTCATTTTTGCACATTTTTTGGCTTGGTGTGCTTTGCGAGCAGCTTTTCCTGCTTATTGTGTCGTTGCTTATTGTGCAGATGTCTGTGACTCCTTATGTTGGTTTCACAAATGGTGCCTCTCGTAGTACCCGGAACCTGTCTTCTGCAGCCTGGGTGATTTATAATCCTAATGGTGAGTTGATATACCTTCAAGGTATTTTTCTAGGATGAACCACAAACAATGTCGCTAAATATAGTGCCATCATTGAACTCTTAACTGAGGCCATTTCTCTTGACATTTGTGCATTAATTGTTAACCTAGAATCTCAGCTTGTTGTTCTTCAACTTAATTGGCATTATTCTGTTAGAAATCCTCAAATCTTAAGGTTGTATTTACGTGTTCGTTTATTAGAAAGGAATTTTGATTAAAACACATATCAGCATATTCCTAGATGAATGAATGCGTTAACTGATGTAGTAGCCAATATTGTATTAGATATACATTTGCGTAATTTGTAACATGTCATCATCACATAATAAGATTCATACAGGAAAATAGGCATATATATATATATATATATATATATATCGAGTATTTACATCCACGTGCATCATAAGCTCAAAAAATATGTACGTTTTGGTTACATCCTAAGACATCATGTCTCTCAAAAAATATGTTGAAATAAAAGCCTAGGTGTCTAGTCAGCATGATGCTCATGGTAGCATGTCACTACCCACACAAGCCGCCTCACTAAGCGGTGAACACGGTTAGACACCCCTACAGTGTTCCTCTGGTATGCGGGAGGAACACCGTCAAATCTCGCATAATCTGTGATTCTACTAATGAGTCCCTTACTAGGTGATAGTGTTCAACGTAACTTTTACTTCTCTACACTCTTGATGATTGGTAAGGTGAGACCTTACAAGTTGAAAAATATTGATAATATTCATTATTAGGTTGAGTATCATCTGTAGACTTTAGTCTTCATTCATCTAGAATACATGCATCCCATAATTCTTCAAAAGTTTGAGTTTATGTTCTAGCATAAATGCCTCCAGGAAAACCATTAATGTAGATTTATATCTAGTCTCACCAAGCCCTTGAAGTTAATATTTTATTTTTTTATACCTTCATAAATTTTGAAACCACACTTTCTTATTTTTCCATCCTGGTTCCATCACGTTGATTTCTTTGAGATATCTTTTTACTGGTTGTGTTAATGGAGTATAATTTGACCAACGTGCCATTGACTTCGTTTGATGTAGAAAACTCCGAAACAAAAGAAATGAGATGGTATTTGATGGACATAAAGAGAATCTTTAGAGCTCTAATTTGTCCATTATTGTATTTTCCACTCTTGAGCATGGTTTTTATCTAGTTGAGGAACATTGTCTTCAATAAATTGCATGACTTAGTTCTCTTTAACGACTAGATCAATCCTCTTCTTCCAAGATTTCAATTTGGATGCTCCTTAAAGCTTGGTACCTTCCTTGTAGATAGAGGTTTTTTCATTGGAAGTATTAGACTTAGATAAATAAAAGTAATTACTTGGGAGAGAGAAAGAGAGTTGCTACAAGTGTGTCTTCAATTGAAAGCATTACAATAAATTGTGATCTTTGAGCTTCCTTCCATCACCTTAGCTTTGAAAACATGTTGCGAAACAAAATATAATGAAGTCTAACACCTAATTTATCTTCTTGATAAATACTTGTGAATATTAGATGTATTCTTATTACTTCTTATGTATTCATAATCAATCAATTGTAATTTTTTTTAAAGATATAGAGATCGCAGTGGGACAAGATACACCAAATGAGACTAGTAGGTAGGGAAAATCCCACTAAAGTAAAACCCAATAATCCTTCTCTTATAGAATCAAATCAAAATGAGAGATATGAAAGACGAAAACCAAGACCAAACAACCACCAGAATAGCTAGTCTCGACCTCTTCACAAATGCGATCTATAATAGTTTAAAATTTTCTCTACAAGGAATATTCTTCTATGCTTTGACTTGATTTCTCTCTCCTTTGAGTTATATTCTTCTCTCCTTCACTCGATTCATAAAATTATTCTTTTGAAGTGTTATGTATATGCTCGAAGCATGACAAGCTTCCTTTTTAATATAATTTTCTAGGAATGTTGAATAAGTGTCACTCTGGAGTGATAGTCGACTTGTCTAAGGAGGGCCGACTTGGTCATATTGTGGACTAATGACTCAAATAAAACTCAAATTCCTTTTTCCTTTGAATTTCCAAATGGGACATGACTTAAATAATTTTTCTTTTAACTCATAATATTTTTTTAAATCTTTTTTACTCTTAAGCGTGAATACCATGCTATGAAAACAATACAATAAATCTAATAAATACATCAATGATAAGTTTTCATTATGAAGACTAAATCTAGTTAAAACTACAAAATTTGTTTGTGGGACAAGGTACCCACCTCTATGCAACAATTTGATTTCTAAAGTCCTTTTTTTTTCAACCTGTGACCTCTTAGGAGGAACTAAACTCTTAACCATTAGGCAGACTCAACCTGTAATAACACAAATGATTTGTTAAGAATATTTTCTAAAATTTCGCTTTCTCCTTATTTTGTTTTGTTATTTTTAAATATGGTGTTTTTTTTATATGCATTCATTGGTTGGGCTATCTTTGACATATTATATATTTTTTTCCATGGACCTATAATGGGATTAGAGAGAAGAAAGGGAAAAGAAACAACAAGCTTGGAAACCATTTTACAAAGGAACAACAATAACATGTATACTAATATCTAATATTAACATTTTTTTTTAAACTTAGGAACTTCCAAGATATTATAAAATTCTTGTGTATCATGTGTAGAATGTAAAAAATTTTCATGATGAATAATAAATCATAATTTTTTTTACTGATGAAAAAAACGTTTTAAATAAAATTGAAAATATTAACTTTCTTTAATTGATTTTTTTTTTTAATAAACTTGAAAACATTAATACATCCTAAATTAGATAGCCATAAAAAAATAAAGAGCTAAAGTAAAAAAAAATTGAAAAATTATTTAATATTTTTATTTGTCAAAAGTTTCTATGCTATGTGAAGAAAATAGGAAAAATACTTTGATTATCTCTATTTAGGTATTATGGAAAAAAAAAAATTATTATGCAACATTCAAGTAAAAAAAATTCATTATAAACAAGTGTTGTGGGGAAGCGTAGTCCCTGCCATTGAGAATATGCATGCATGTATGTATGTACCATCCTAGATCCATCTTAACTTTGGATCTATCAAGCGTCAAGAGGCATCAAATCTCTCGAGGTGAAAATTTGTTTTTTTAGTGCAAAACTGGCCAAAATATTTGCACCTCGAGAGATTTGGTCTCTCTCAACACTTGATAGATCGAAAGTTAAGATGGATCTAGGGTGGTTTCAGTCGTGTCTGGCCAAGGAAAATCTATCGAACATATGATTAATTTTATCAAAAATATGTAAATACATCTAATATTAATATAATCATTTTAAATATGCTAAATATGTTTGAGATTTGTTTGGTCATTTTAATTTTAATTTTTCTTAGTTACCTCAAAGTGACGATGTAATAGTGTTGAATGATAGAAAATGTGAATAATAAGAATGTAATCAATTACAAATAATCTTCATTGTGATCAATATCAAACTATTTTCTTCTAATATTCTTATTGTCACCCTTGTTAGTTTTGTGATCTTTTCATATCGATTATATGAAAAGCATAGTTGAAATCATAAACCATTTAAATCTTTAGCTCGGGCTATTGTAGTAAACATCATACCTTGTCTCTCTTGATCTCTAATATTAATATGTTGAATTACTATTACACAAAAAGAAATGTACATTGTCAATAATGTTTTGTGCTTAGAGTGAAATCAATGCACATTATTAATCCAATCACTTTAAAATTAATGTACCATCATATATCCAATTACGTCAAATCCGAAATCAATATCTACACTGAAATCAATGAATCTAATAAAAGCAATCAAATAACAATAGAAAATAACATCTACACTGAAATAAATGCATCTAATGCAAGTAATCAAATACAATTGGAAATCAACATCTACACTCAAATCAATGCATTTAGTGGAAGTAAGCAAATAGGATTATAAACCAACATCTACACTGAAATCAATGCATCTAGTGCAACTAATCAAATAGGAAATACATAATTCAAAGATTAGTGCTATTCACCATTACAATTAATGTAGATCAATTATTATTTAAAATGATACATGAATGTAAGATTTAGCGTAAGTGTATAATCCTTAGTTTGGTTCTTAATGATTGTATAGTTTTGATAGAGTGGTGCTTCCCTATCAAAAGAGTAGGTCATGTGTTGGATGTGGACTCTTGTGGTTGTAAACTTTGATTTGAAAAAATGATTATGTAATTTACTATTCATGATAAAACTAGTTGTCTTGATCTTCCTTTACTAGATGAAAAAAATTAGGTGAGTGAAGATGATGAATTCACAAAAAGTAGTTTCTCTCAAGTAGGGTTAAAGATATAATGCTTACCAGTTTCTTCGTATAGACATAATACATTCTAATTTAATGTTATAAACATAGTCTTTATATGCATACTAACATAGACTAGTTATTAACAATTACTAGTTTCTTCTTATAAACATAATACATTCTAATTTGATGTTATAAACATAGTCCTTATATGCATAGTCCTTATATGTATTATTTTAATTTTATTTTGCAATTTATCATTCTAGATCTTTTAAATTTTCGCTATTGTAATTTTAAAAATTCCCTTCTTACACTTCAAATAAAATATGAATACATTAACATGGAGTAGTGTTAAGCAACATAAAATCCAAGAGTTATCCGTTATCAATTAAAAAAGAAAAAGAGTTTGCTATTCTTGATTTTCGAGTGTAAACGTTTAATATTTGGTTCTTGTTTTCTGTTATGTACTTTTTAAATTAAAACAAATACAAATTTTTAGAATAATTAAATAATAAATCACTTTCACTTTTTAATAGAAAAAAAATTTTAAATATTAATTTTTTAATTAAAAAAATATATATTTAGTTTAAAATATTTAAATTAACAAAAAAAAACGATCCACTTTAATCTTTCCTTAAATGAAAATATGGTTAATCTATCTTTTTAAAGTTGAACGATACGTTTGAGGCACCTGTGGAGTTGCCAGGGTTGAATATTAACGCCCCTCTTCTGTATTTTCCAAAATCCATCATGTCGTTGAAACACATCGAAAAGATGATGGTTAAGGGGAGTAATCTTGAAACATTACCGGAAGATTTTTATGAGCTTCTGTTGCATTATTTGTTGTATTATGAGCTACTGCTCAACTGCGCAAAACCTGCACAGACAGAAACCCAGCTGTTGGAGTTTGGCCGAGACCTGCTACCGCCGGACGCCGTAGACATACCTACATTTGGAGTCTCGCCGGTTGCAGATGGCCCTGGAGAAGGAAGAGCTGTAGGAGCAGAGGCTATGGGCACGGGACTCGAACCTGGAACATCTCAAAAAAGAACTGGCAAAGGCAGGTCGCTGCGTTGTTGACAATGACGGCTACGAAGGCGTTGCAGCAAGTTGGGCGGCAGTGCCGTTAGTCCCTGTGACATAATTGGCACACGGTAACAAAGCCGTGATGGGGTTGGTCGATGGGGTTGGTCTGGAAATCAAGGACAACCAGTACTAACTACAGACAGTAGGATCTCTCTCTGGTTAATGGTGCCAAAACCACTCTGCAAAACCCCTCTCCAGTATTAGCAAACTCAACCAGCTATGTTGTCAAAATGAGTACAATCGGAAATGAGAAAAAAGGACCCAAGCAGAAGATTGATACCTGTGAGACAAGCTAAAGGGACCCAACTGATAGGGTGTTATCAATGGGATCTGCTGCTTTGATTGCTGAATTTCTTGTGTGTTTTGTTTCCCTGCCATCGTGATAATTAGTGTCTTTCCTTTTACCATACAAGTGAATAACTTCAACCGATTTGCAGAAATATTATGCTGATAGATGTGGAGGAATGGTTGATAGATTGATTCAGAGCGTAATGCCTTAATGTGTTTATATATATAGGTTTCGATTCGACTAACGTCATGGGTGATGAACATAGATCAAGAACGTGTTTATATATATAGGTTTCGATTCAACTTATAACGTCATGGGTGATGAACATACATCAAGAACGTCATGGGTGACGAAGATTCATTAAGGCACCGTATCTGCCACTGCTTCTGCGCCTTAACTCTGTGCCGGCTATGACGTGCGCTGAGAGAGTCGTTGGGAGCAGGTGTGTATAAGCAAAATTTGAATTCAAGTTTGGTGTGAACACTGGTAAATAAATTAAGGGTTTAGCATCGACATGGCCTTTGTTTTAATTGCAATTTAAAAAAAAAAAATTCAATCAATCAAGCCCCCGGTCAAAATTGAAAAACTGATGAAATTTCAATCTTTCAAAGAAATTTGATGAGTGGAAAGTAGTTTCCATCTCTATATAAAATAATTCTTCAAGTGATTGTTGGTGTGGTGTTTCATCATTTATACAAAATAGGATTATATATATATATATATATATATATATATATATGAATAATAACTAGCAATTGCACCAGGAGGTGCAAAGGAACGCCGAAAGGAAACCTCCCAATGATGTAAGGGGGGCAAAACAGGTAGATGTTGAGTTAATTCTTCTCCAACTCCTCCTAGGAGAACAGAGGAAGAAGAATAAATGGCCTCCAGGGACTGGAATCAACCGAATTCACTATCATGCCGTCTCTGGTAACATAGCAATGGAATGTACAGTAAGAAAATTCAAATTTCAAGGGTAATGATGGGTAAGGAGCATTGCATGCATAGTAAGAATCAACAAGAAACTAAGAAATGGCAGTTGGTTGGTTAGAATACACAAATAAAAATTTGACACCCCAAGTTGGTTCAGAAAAGAAACCTTATCAAGGATCAGTACTCGTGCATTACATGAATGTAAGATGCAAGCAATAGAATTTTCACAAACCAAACCCTTAACCACTGAAACCGACTGACTCCACAAATTTCAGAACGCATATTTCCAATTACCATTTGAAGCATTAATAAGGAAAAAATAGCACAGCTCTATCAGGGTTTGAAGCAAAGTAGCTAGACTCAATTTTGCAAATGGTTTGGCAAGGTTAGAATAAAAATTCTTTGCTATTATAACTGGCAAGCACCCTGACGGCCCCATATCTGTTACTGCAATCCTTCGAAAACCCATATTGTACAAGCGTAGTAAGTCTACAGAGAGATGTTTGGTGACCGATTCTACAAATGACGGTACAGCCTGCAATTTCAATTTCAAACCTCCCATGTAAAAGTACAATGCAAACCCTTGAGTGTGGAAAATAGATTTTTGAATTGAAGCCTATGTGATTCATATTATTTCAAGAAAGTTTCAATAAAAATGACATTCAAAATTATTGAGTTTAAAACCATCCAATATAATTTACTATCAAAACTAAATTATTAGGTTTATCCATCTAAAACCACCCTACATAATTCATCATGAAAAGAAAAATGGTCAGTCTAATCCAAAACTAAAATGGACAGTCTGATCTAAGAGTTTATGAAACTCTCCATCATAAACCACCGGCTAGCATACATGCAGGGCGTGAGCATTTGGTTCTGAAAAATGCCTACCCAGCTCAGGCAGCTCTTCATTCATAGGAACTTAAAACTCAAACAGATATTGGTGTAACAGAGGCAGGCCTTCCAAATACAAACGTCGCATTGGCATATTCACAACGCCCTTGAGCAGAGCCGCCATTACCCAAAATGCCTCTTCGTCCTCATTCATGTGAAGTAGAATCATGCCCGTTATGAAATTCATCCCCTGTGTATACCCCACATCCCTGCCATACACAAAGTAGGCCTTCAACAAATTGTGTGGAGATCTCTGTCCGGGCCCATCTATCATTTGAAATAATTTTTGGGAGGGCAAGGTGCGATGAATGTCTTTCACGATAAGCTTCTCTAATGAATCAGAAGTTTCAGTGGATAGAGGAGTTGGTAAATTCTAGGGTTTGCTAAATCCCCACTTAAAAGGAGGGGCAGTTGTATTGTAATTTTGTTATAGTGCAAATCTCTTCAGGTCAAACCTTGGGTGTGCTCGAATCCCTAAAGCCGAAGCAAAGGATTGAGATGGAAATGGGAACTAGCGTTGAGTTGTACGTTGAATGTATGTTGGAGAGTTTTAAAGCCAGAATGTAGCACAATTCATGTTAAGGACCAGCGTAGGGGAGGATTGGAGCGAGACTTCAACACACAGTTCGTTGGCTTACCCATTTTGTGCAGAAAACGGGTGAAGAGGACTGTGCTAAGGGAAGCGCACTAAAGAGCAAGTGAACACATAAGATGGAACCTGGAGCGTAGAAGGAATAGAACCGAGAGGTGAACGTGGGACTGGAGGTTATAAGTGAGTGGTTTTGGGAACAAACCCGCCTAGTTCGCAACGCCCTTGCCCGGAGGTGAAACCATAAGGAAAAAACCCGATCCTATTAGATCGTGCCACGTCGTTGGGGCAATACCGCCCTCATCGCGTGAGTTTGACGTGCTAAAGTTCGGGATCAAAAAAAAATGCGGAACTCCACCCTGCTCGTTGGATCGCCCCAATCAACGTGATACTCCTCCAACCGTCGGATGCGAGAGGATTGTTAATAGGTGGAGCCGAACGTTGCAATGGCATTGGCCTTATAGTTAGGTCTGGGATATATATATGGCGAACATTCATGCATAATGGCGTTTTAATGAATATGTGAAAGTGTCTATGGTATCGTCGATTGATGTCTACGCTATTAAAATTAAGGTATGTAGTGATCCCATATTAATGATCTAATGACATGATAAGACTTGGGGTTTTAACTGTAAGGTTTGGTCAATGCTTATTAAACTAAAGTCCGTCGCGAGCCTTTCGGGAGGGCGTATACTTGTTATTGCTTGGGGTTATGGTCTAAGAAGTTCGAACATCAAAATATAATGAGAGGATATTGCCTTTTAATACAGTTTACAAGGGGAGGATTTCTATTAATATTCAAGAACTTTATAAAAGAGAGAGATAGCCTCTGTGCATTATTCAAAGGATATTTAATTGTTTTTATTATTATCGAATAAATTAAATGTTAAAAGTAATTAAATAATATTTAAAGTTTGAATTTTTATATTTATTTTATTTTTAATAATTACAGGCTATGATAAGAAAAGATTTCAAAACCAATAAAAAAATAAGAAAAATAAAAATAAAAATTAATTAAATAAATAAATAAATAGAAATAAAATAAAATAAAGATATAATTAAAATTAAAAATTAAATAGATAAAATTAAATAAATTAAATTAAATAAAATAAAAATTAAATTCTTAATTACAAAAATAAGAATAAAATAAATAAATAAATAGAAATAAAATAAAATAAAGATTAATAAATAAATAAATAAACAAACAAATAAATAAAATGAAATAAAAATAAAATTACATAAATTACAATTTAATAATATTAAAATTAAAAATTAATATTTTTATTAAAATAAATATAAATATTTAAAATTCAAATTATAAACTTTGATTATTTGGTTTACTTTTCCCTGGCATTGTGTGATCAAAATGGAAGGCATATCTCACTGGATTTAACAAGCGCACCTCAAATAAAATGCATAATTCATGAATCTTACAATGACAATGGCTCCATGAACCAATATGGACCACTTGCAGACTCAATTGGTGGACTTGTGTACAAGAGAAATCCAAATACAGGAATATTCCGTATAAACAAGAACCAATTATGAGCAAGATGATCTTCTTTAACATGTGGCTGAATTATCAATTTTCTTTACACGGTCGGAAAAGGCAGCCAGGACCACAGAGAATCATAAAGTCTCTTGCAAATGAAAGTGATGCCTGTCATTTGTTACAAGCCGAATGTGTTACCAACTCAACAGCTGTTGTTTTAACTTGGGAAAATGGCACCCATTCAGCTAAATTTCTTTGTCCAAATAACATGGCTTAAATGGTGCATAAGTTGTGAAATAGTTCTTCAACCAGTATTTGAAAAATATGTTTTGAGATATGGTCTGATGACTTGTACCGTTCTTGTTATGGTTTCTGGTAACTGGCTTTGAGCAATTTTTTGTAGACCAATAACAACCATCTACTGTTGCCTTTCAACAATTGATACTCTAGTCCAATGATTTGTGAGAGGCATATAAACTCTTTGTCAACCAAGAATCAAAATCGGCAAAATATGTGTTTTCTAATACATGTCCATAAAAATATTGCCTATGTCAACACAATATCGGACTCACTGACATTTTGTATTCTTAATATACTGTAATTTTTTTCTACAATGAAACATGCATCATTCATTTGAAAAAAGACACTAGAAGAAATAAATTTGAATGGAATTGCATTGCATTTTCAACAATGAAACAGGCATCATTCATTCTAAACAGTACAGTAAAAGAAATAAATTTATATTGAAATGTATTGCAAAAGATAGAAGAATACAATGTGACCATCAAAAGCAGAAGTAAGAGATTTTTTTGTGTAGATTTTCACTCACAAAACAACAAACTTGTCTGTAAACTTTTCAACCTTCGAAACCAAATGAACAATCTTCCAAATCTTTACCGTATAATTTACCTATAATTCTACTGTGAATCCAACAATAAGTGGATCACCATTCATATGGTAGATGAAGGATCGCTAAAAAGTGTTGCAGCCCTCGATAGATGTTGATCAACTTTCAAGCCGAGTGTCTTTTAAGTATTTGTAAAGCATTTTGCATAAATTCAAGAATGGGTGAAAAAGAGAGAAGCAAAGATAAACCAAGATAGAACTAGGTAAAAGTTTATCTTCCAAAAAGAGAGAAATAAGCCAGGCTTATTTTCAAAAAAGAGAGAAATAAGCTAATGGTTTATTTTCAAAAAAGAAGACTTCATCTGAAAATGTAGGAAGACAGAAATCAAATGATATGATTATCAAAGAAAAGACATATATTTAAAGTAACACAATTATAATGATCTCATAGACGACGACAACAATTCAAAAGGCTCCACAAGGCACGCCACCAAAACCACCATGTTAATATTGGATAGAGAAAGGATGCCTACAAATTTTGCAGCCTTGTAAAGGAGACCCAAAAATATGGATGGAAAAACATCTGGTAATGTCATGGATAAAAGCTTTTGGAAAATTGACATGAAACATTTTATTTTTGAAAAATAGATATGATTAAACAATTAGATAGGTATTTGTTATATTGATAATTTGAGATAATTATAAGTAATCATATTTGAATGTCCTTTTATTCTAACGAGACTAGTAAAAAGAACTATAGTGAAAACATAATAAAGAATTCCATTGTATTGTCTACAGAAATAGAGACGTAATGAGAAGAGATCTATGTAATAAAAATAATATGATGATTGTTTAATAGCTTGAGAAATTGTGTTAATGAGGAGATCTATATATAATAAAAATAATATGATGGTTGTTGAATAGCTTGAGAAATTTTGTTTTTTTTTTATCCAGTCAACTTAAGATTGCAATTGTGATTTCATTGATATAATTTTTCTATTTTATCTTTTGCAATATGCATCACAAGGACACTTCATGTCATTCCACACATTTTGCAATGTGAACCGTGTCTTACAAACAATTCTGAAGGAGAGATCTACACAAAAGAGTTAGGGCATTTAAGATAGAGCAGGAAATAACATTTTTTCATCGGATGAGCCAATTCACAATGTTGGATGAAAGAACAATCTATCCAACTGCAGGATGCTGTCACCAGTAAAACTAACCCTAATAGATAAAGCAGAAAATAACCCTAATAGATAAAGCAGAAAATAACATATCGGACTGATATGTTAAACCAACAAGGTAGATATTTTAAAAATAAGGAAGAAATAACCACACATGCTTTTTACTGATAAAGACAACATCTTTCTTATTAACATTCCAGCAACTACAATTGCATTTTCTTTACAGCTTGCATTAGAGAAATCATTAATTTTGTGCTTTCCGTGCATGAGCATTTCCATGCATAGACACCAATGGCAAATATATGGCACCAAATAAAAGGACATATTTACATTGATTTCCCATGCAAGCAACCAAAAATACAATAATAACAAGAAAGCAAATATTGCCTAAAGCTATGACCTCATTAATGTCCTTGAATCAAATGGAGAAAAGTTTAACTCATAACACAGGTCCTGACCTCTTAAGCTAAGCAGCTACTATTGAAAAAACAAGATGGATTTGCAAAGCAAAGTGATTTGCCAGAAAAAAAAAGCAGGCTGCCATTTTAATTCCTAAATATTTGAAAAGCGGCTGCTTAATTCACATTGAACGCATAAAGCGTTAAAGACACCGACTTCATATGGACTACATACCCATGAAAAGGTATTGTTGTCTGCTGTCTCGTGGCGACCAGTGAGGCGTCTCTCATTGCCCTCCCCATACCGATGCTTAGACAATTTTTTAGGGTGAACCTATCTTTAGTGAGACAATTTCTTGGGGGTGAACCTGTCTTTAGTACACCTCCTCTCGTCATGGGCTCGGTGTCTAACCTCTTCCAGGATCACCAGAATTGAATTGCTTTGTAGCCAATGGAAAAACTGGAAGCAGATTGTATTGGATTGGAGAAATCACTCTGCAACAATTACAAAGCATAGAGCAACAAACATAACACACAAGCAGATTCTCAGATTCATAAGAGCAGAGCATAAAATGATGAGAAAGTTGAGGCTAGAGGTTGATGAAAAAGCCCTAGTGACAGAAAGGGTGATCAAAGCACTCAGGGATTAACCCTGACCACTCATTTCAGTGAATTACATGATTTCTACACACAGAATAGGTTAGTTATTTTCCACCTTACTGTATCACAAAATTGATTTGTGCTAACATAATAACAAGTTCAAGAGGAGCTGAGAAAGCTCCAGCTGCAATTTCAATAAAGAAAGGAGCCCAATAAGATTATTTCAGTAAGGTTTGCTTGGCAACAACATCAATCTGGTCATTTGGGGCCAAAAGGAATCACAAGGACCCCTACAAAAGCTGATCTCAGTCTATACTACATTGCTGTTTCTGGAAGATTGTTTGAATTCAGAATGGATCATAAGGCACCCATGCTCGAGGAAACTGCGGATGCACTACTATGAATTTTCCGAGATCATACAGGTGGTCACTAGGACATAGTATACTCATACCATGACCTTCTACAAGTTTTCTTTACTTGGGTGTTTTCATGGAAGCTTTGATTCCTGGAATTTTTTCTCAAAACTAGAGGATTTTTCCAACGAAGAAATTCTTAAATTTTGCCTTACTATTCCTCTCTTCTGACCCTAAAGCTTAACCATAATGTACCCAAAACACTGCCATTCTTCCAGGTATGGAAATAAATTGGGCATGGGAACAAGCTGTTTAAAGGGGAGATAGAGAGAAGAAAATAAATGCTCGATTATGTTTCTGTGGAAAATAAGGCTCCCTCTATTCAGTCCCCTGAGTCTTTCTCCCCTGCATACCAGGCTGACCATCAGCCATTTTCCCATGTGTTATGTTTCTTTCATTAGGCTATTGTCATCATGGACTAGAGAGAGGTGCAGGATTTCAAAAAATTATTGAAAAACAATGAGGATTCAATTCAGTGCAACTGAAACTCAATATTCTCAGTGACCTCCAAGGTACATGAGAATGAAGATTAGTATACATCCCAAATTGCAACAATCATGAACTCTCTTGTTCAGAAGAAGCAGAAAGTGGATGAATTGGAGGCTGACTGCAGAATGTTGAGGAACATGGTAATCAATTTGAGCAAAGACTCTCAATCAGAAGCACTAAACCGGAGAATGTCTATAACTTCAGGTCAGGTTGATTTAATGGAAGAAGATACTGTGTACCAAATGCCAGAGGACATGGACCTCAAGAAACAGACTTCTCTTCCATCCAATCATGGACAAGACGAAGCAATCAGCCACCATGTTTTCCAGTAATTTTAAATGTTCACTAAATCAATTAGAATACTAGGAGTTTTCTTTAAGGTGACGTACATCATCAATCAATTACCAAACACAGTATTGAAAGCTTAACACATCATTTACCTATGACCTGGGACAATAAATTGGTACGCGTATGTAAACAATGAAACTCGGGTTAATAGCAGATTGAGGAGCCTTGAACTAAAGGAAGCTGTTCAGTTCTCAGCAACACACTGCCATTATCCAATCGTAGGAACCAGGAAGATGGATCTAGCATGGGGGGCTAGTGACCGCTTTGCACAAACACATTTTTAAAATAATCTTCAACAATAATTCTTTTTCGTTTTGCATAGGCGCTATACTCAATTAGCTTTTTTCCTGATGAAGACAATTGATATCCCCGAGGAGCTGTTGGCACAGAAGGAAAAATCATTGTTTGATGATATTACACCGCATTCGATGTAAAATTTCTATGAAGTTACTCCATTCAATGTAAAACTTCAAAGTTGTTTGGCAGTACCCTAAATTCCGAAAATTTTGTACTGCTTAAATTTAGATTAGGCTGATTCAATTCTGCCTTCTTCAAAATCTAAAAATACCGAAAATGAGACATTGATGCTTCTGCTGATGGTTAGAGTGGGATGAATGTAGTTTTCCCTTCTCTTTCCTATCTCATTGCAGTGGATGGTTCCCAAGAGATTAATTGTAATCTGGGTCATTCACACAGAAAGGTAGGTCATAGTTTTCAATCCACACTTTACAACAAAATAATCAAGAAGAAATATGTAACTAAAAAGGAGAACCCAAAAAGTTGGCATTCAAATAAAATTTATCTTCAAATTTCATGGGAGGGGGGTTTCATCTTCCAATCTCATGGGAGAGTTTACAGTGGGAGTTAAATGTGAGAGATAAAAACCGCTTTATGTGGCATACATGCTTGACCAAAGTTGATTTTGGTGATAGCATCTTTTAGTTGTGCACATCATTTTTCCATCCAACATGTAAATTGATATACATTTTGGACACTCTTACACAACATTAAGGGGACAATCAGCTCTCTTACCAGGTCTGTAGTCTTAAGATGTTCTATTTGCCTTCCTATTTACAGAAAAACACTCTGAGAAAAATCACTCCAGTTCTGAGATGAAAAATCACACCTTCACTGGAAGTGGATCGCAATTGCCCACTAGCAGTCACTACTACAATATCCCTAATGCCATACGTGCTCGTGATTACTTAAAACCAAAAACCCCGGCCTGTAGGCCCCTGTGTTTTCTGTTCCGTGGATGAGCTTACGCAGGCACAACCTAATTTGTAAGGCTCCTTGGAGCATAGTAGCAAGTTTGATTAAAAATGTTTTCCATCAACACGTAACTAACATTGAGGTGGCAAAACATATAATAAATAATTTCCCTCTCTATACAGATGGGCATTCAATTGTAACAACTCAATTTAGAAGCTAAATATGTCACTTTTTCTGATAGCCATTTGTATTTTTACGAGTATTGAAGTCGAATATTTATCTTCTTTGGGAAGACTTATTTCTTCAAAAAACTAAGGATTTTGAGATCTACAAGAAATGGGCAAAGGATGCCCTTCTCGCAGAAACGACAAAGTAGATTTAATGTAATGACAGTATCCATGGGACTATCAGCATTCCAAAGAGCAAAAATACATTTTCATATAATCACCATACAAACTGACTGCAATGTAGGAGAATATAGAGATACCTGCCACTATCCACCCAAAAATAGAGAAATATCCTAATTTATGTTTTTCTACTTAAAAAAATAAGTTCAATCAGAGTCAAACCAGCAACAGAAGACCTACTCCTTTCAATCCCGGACCCCAATAGATGGAAAGCATATTTTATCCGAGAATGACAACGTACAGAAGCTACTTCAACATTTTTGAGACTCCACGAAAGTGATAAAACTCATCAATAAACACCACGATATAATTTTGAAAACAAAATCAAATGATGCCCATAAAGATGTGTGCTTTTTCAGAAAATAATGACATCAAGGTTGATATTTGCAAAAAATTTCATCATTATCTTGATGATTGTAGTTAATATGCAAAGATAACCAATATATAAAATTATAATCAAATAACAGGCCACACTTTCATAAAATAGCATTTAAAAATAGACGCATCATTATTTACATTCAACACCGGTAAAGATGAAAATCACACGCCGCATAATTTCAAAGACTTGAAACACACAGAACGATGTCACTTGATCCAGTAGTCACAGATGACCCCACGGCAAAGATAAGATTACAATAATATCCATAAAAAATCCTTTCTGAAGCTGGTCGAAATAACCCGTATATGGATATCCTTTCTCTGATGGTTATGGATTTTAATCCACCCTGTCATGACAGGAAAACTAATGCACAAACCCTGGCATAATTTGGGCAAATATGACAGCCCATCGTAAAGTAACTCCTCACAGAGGCAAAAATCCAATATCACACACTGATGCAAGTGATATCAAGCAAAAATGTGTCCATGAATCCGTGATTCCAAATATTTTGATGCGAACAGCCCCACGCACTACCAAATATGCAAAGGCAAAAAATTTGGATTTTAAATGTTAATTTTCCTTTCTACTAGCAAATTTAACAAATATGTCAAGTCCAATACAACTTTCTGCGCTAAACTATTAGAACGATTTGTATTGTAAACAATTGCCCTTTCAATATTTCAAACCTAATTATTCATGCAATGGGCTAAACTTTGACCTTCAAAACTTCCGATACCCCATTACTACTAGGCATGGGGCGGTAGAACACACAAATGGTAGGGATTGGGATGTCTGTGGGTGCAATCTCTGGGCAACTTAGTCAGAATGGCTGCAGCAGCTCTTCAACTGCTTTAAAATTGAAGATTAGCATTAACAGAAAAAAAGTTAACTGAACAAATAGGTTGATAAAAGATAACATATGATTCATTTGGCCCACTATAAATCATAAGCAAGTAAGACTGTTTTGTGAAACAATTACTCGAAAATAGACAGTAATCCTCTAAACGAATATATAATTGCCATAAACTTTGAGAAGCGGGATGTGGGTATTTGTTTATGTTGTATGGAAAACTGTGATTAATCCTAGCATTCCAGATACCGATAAACAAATACGCTACATCTTCGTCAACATAAAAAACCGGATAAAACCCATGTCCTACAAAAATGAAGGATCAAAGCATTAAAAGCCCTCAGAATCATAACACTAAAAAAAAAAAAATAGTCTACATACTGCTGTGCAGCAATTTTTTCTGGAGATATTATCACATCAATCTTCCTCTTCAATAATATTGGTACCCAATCCACTGAGCCCTTCAGCAGGCACCTCAGCCACCGTTACAATCGAATAAAGCTCCTCCTTGGCATCTTCTTCGTCGTTGCGCTTCCTGGAGATTCGAACCCTCATCCTCCTGGGCAGACTCCTGATGGCCCTGCTCCATACAGCCTTATTAAGCTTCACATCCAGCCTCACATCGGTGGTTCCCATAGCCTTGTGGGCAAATTTCCTGATTTCCTTAACGGCCTTTGGAGCCATTTTCTTAAACGTGCTGCAGAATCTTAGACAACATAAGAAACCGGATAAAACCCATGTCCTACAAAAATGAAGGATCAAAGCATTAAAAGCCCTCAGAATCATAACACTAAAAAGAAAATAATAGTCTACATACTGCTGCGCAGCAAAATTTTCTGGAGATATTATCACATCAATCTTCCTCTTCAATAATATTGGTACACAATCCACTGAGCCCTTCAGCAGGCACCTCAGCCACCGTTACAATCGAATAAAGCTCCTCCTTGGCATCTTCTTCGTCGTTGCACTTCCTGGAGATTCGAACCCTCATCCTCCTGGGCAGACTCCCCATGGCCGTGCTCCATACAGCCTTATTAAGCTTCACATCCAGCCTCACATCGGTGGTTCCCATAGCCTTCTGGGCAAATTTCTTGATCTCCTTAACGGCCTTTGGAGCCATTTTCTTAAATGTGCTGCAAATGAAAAATCGGCGAATAAATTCCTATAAACACTTGAAAACTACTCAAAGCTAGACCCTGAACTTGAAAAATATGTATATGCAAAATAGTTTTGCAAATGCATATGAGAAATTTTATGGGAAAAATCTAAATCCTGAACAGATCAAGCGAGAAAAAACATTATATGCGATGCCATACGCAAAGAAAAATGATTTTAAAAGCTTCAGAGTTCCATGTACCAGCCATGGAGGTGCTTGTGAAGATTGATGGTGTACTCCCTGGTTACCACCTCATCCCTGCGGCTCTTGCCCTTCTCCACCATCCTGCCACCAGTTCCCCTCCGCTGCGAGACTGCTCTCTCTCAGCTCCTCTACAAAACCCTAAAATTTACTTCGTAAACCCATAAGGCCAGGTGGTCTTTCCTACTCTAGAATCAAAGAGGCCTCTCTAGTATTTGCCATCATACCTTTTTAAAGCATCCATGTCGTGCTGAACGTCCAGCAGGGCCCCGGATCGACTCCTATACACGATTTCGTCAAGCGAATACTCTTCATCCGTCTTGGAGCCTGAACAGAAGGGTACATATTTCGCAGAGAAACCCTGGCTCACACTGGTGCCTAGAACCCTAGCTTCTTCCCTGATATTCTGGGCACTATGCCTCCTCCTACCGCTTGCACCATTGCTTTCACGGGGCGCTGATTTGGCTTCTGGCTCAAGGTCTGCTGAGACCGCTTGTGGTTCGGCGCGCACACAACCAGGTTTCTGAGGTTAAAGGTTGTGATTTTCGGGTATGGGCTCAACCATCTTTGCCTGTGCTGAAAACCCACTTGCTGCCCTGACTTGTGCTGAAAACCCAGGAAATTGAGGCAGAGAAAATTTGCTGAAGGAAAACTAAAATTAAAACTTACCAACAGTGCCCGTCAGGCAACCTGAAGGATGCGAATCCGTCTTGCCTCAAACCCTTCCCAAATCTATGACGCCGCGAAAACAAATCTGTGTTAGATAGAGAGAGGATGATGTGGTGCTTGCCGTGAAACTGTGTGGAAAATGGCGTGAGGTGGAAGAATCAGCAGTCGAAACAACTGCGTGGAAAATAGCAGGAGGTCGAACAGTCAGCAGGAAAATGTCAAATTTTCAGTGGCGGTAATGACGATGAGAACGCGCTCTGATTGGCTCAACGAACAATCACATTCGACTAAAGCCAACAAAGGGAACGCCTTTCGGCGTAAATATAATGTTTAGTGTATATATTATTGAATAATAAATTTAATGTTTTAGTATAGATTATATTTTATGGTATTTTTTAAAAGTTTATTTTACATATTTTTCTTTTATTTATTACCTTTTTTTTTAAATAGAATTTCAAAAATTTTAATCAGAGGATTTAACTTCCATAAAATATTTTAGAACATTTTAGTAGTAGTCACAAATTAGTATCACTTGGTGATGAGCTTTCATGATCACTGGTTATTGGTCCAAGCAATAGTTCAAGGTGCCAAAGGAATGCAACAAACCCTGAGCATTTTTGAAACCATTAACTATCACGGACAGTGGAAGTAGGGTTGACCACCTGAAGGCTTTTGTGGTTTTTCGGACGACAACAACCCGACATACGAGGAAATAATAATTCCCCTGCACATCTCTGGTCCCTAGTTGTGTAACTGATGATAATAAGCATTGAGATTCTTAGAACTACCGCGAAGGGAGGAAGGCTTTGGAGGTTTGACAGCTTTTGATGATACCTCTGACTCCGTAGGAAAGGTCGTTATGGAAGAGGAGCAACAAGATTACTGCTCGGATACGTTGGAGGCAGCTCAAATTTGGTCAAACTACCCACCTCAGCAAACAACTAGGGCTCATGTTGGTGCATTGCCAGTGGAGTGTGAAAAGCTGGAACCCCGACTCATTGACATGGAGGAATATGTGTCATCACCCGCAAAAACAGGGTTTAGGGTTGTTAATCCAACCTTAACATAGCAGTTTCCTATTTTAGGCCCTAACATTCTGACCTCACTTGTTTTCTATATCCCCTCTCTGTTGATACTCTTCCCATGGAACCAACAGCAGTCGCCATCCATCCCGGAGGAATTGACTACAACTGTTAAAATCTTGGGAGGTCTGGGTGGTGCCCATGATGGGGCTTTCGGTTTTGAACACCTTGGAATAGGATCGACAGAGGAATTTCTTGATCCGGAGGATATTGTAGGGTGCCCTACTGTTGTTAAAGCATCGAGCAGCTTTGAAGGGTTACCAATTCCAACCCTACATCCGGAAGAAAACAAATATTTGGACTCTAATGATATGCTCCCTGGAGAAGAGGGCACTAATCGAGATGCTTTGTCACATAGATCCGGGAAGAAGAAGGCTAGGTGAACAAAGAGTCGAGAAAAGGCCAGAGAACTGGTTTTCGGCGAGGGTATAAGCATGCAACAAGCAGAGGAGACCAAGCAAACATAGATCAAGAACATCATGGGTACGTGATGAACATAGATAAATAACATAGATCAAGAATGTCATGGGTGATGAACATAGATCAAGAATGTCATGGGTGACGAAGATTCATTGAGGCATCGGATCTGCTACTACTTTTGTGCCTTAACTCTATGCGTGTTGTGATGTGTGCTGAGACAGTCGTTGGGAGTAGGTGTGTATAAGAAAATTTTGAATTCAAGTTTGGGGTGAAAACTACTAAATCAATTAAGGGTTTAGCATGCACATGGCCCTTTTTTTAATTGCAATTTTACCAAAAAGGAATTTAAAAACTCAAGATGGGTGGAAAGAAGTTTCCATCTCTATATAAAATTCTTCTTCACATGGAATAAAAACACTTAGATAACTTAAATGTAGACTTCGTCTGTTGTGTTGTTTGATCATTTATAAAAAATATGATTTTATACATATATACATATATATATATGTATATGTATATATATATATATATATATATATATATATATATATATATATATATATATATATATATATATATATATATATAATGTTTTAGTGTATATATAATTGAATAATAATTTAATGTATTAGTGTAGATTTTATTTTATGGTATTTTTTAAAAGTTCATTTTACACATTTTTTATTATTTCAAATAAAATTTCAAAAATTTAAATCGTAGGATTTAACTTGCATAAAATATTTTAGAACCTTTTAGTAGTTGTCACAAATTAGTATCACCCGACGATGAGCTCTCGTGATCACTGGTCCAAGCAACGGTTCAAGGTGCCAAAGGATTGTGACAAACCCTGAGCATTTTTGAAATCGTTAATTGTCACGGGCAGTGGAAGTAGCGTTGACCACCTGAAGGCTTTGTTATTTTTCGGACGACGACAACCCGACATACGGGGAAATAATAATTACCATGCACACCTCTGGACCCTAGTTGTGTAACTGACAGCAACAAGCCTTGAGATTCTTGGAACTACCGCGAAGGGAGGAAGGTTTTAGAGGTTTGACAGTTTTTTATGGATACCTCCAACTCCGCAGGAAACGTCATTATGGAAGAGGAGCAACTGGATTACTCCTCCGATACGTTGGAGCCAGCTCAAATTTGGTCAAACTACCCACCTCAGCAAACAGCTAGGGCTCATGTGGGTGTGTTTTTGGTGGAGTCTCAACAACTGGAACCCCGGCTCATAGACATGGAGGAAGGTGTGTTATCACCTGGACAAACGGAGTTTAGGGTTCTTAATCCAACCTTAGTGGAGCAGTTTCCTATATTAGGCCCTAACATTTCAGCCTCAGCTATTTTCTCTATCCCCTCTCCTTCGATACTCCACCTGTGGAACCAACAACGGCTGCCATCCATCTCGTAGGAATTTACTGTAGCCGAGAGGTCTAGGTTGTGCCCACGATGGGGCTTTTGATTTTGAACACCTTGGAATAGGACTGGCATAGGAATTTCTTGATCTGAAGTATATTATAGGGTGCTCTACTGCTGTCAACGCATCAGGTAGCTTTGAAGGGTTACCAATTCCAACCCTGCAGCTGGAAGAAAACAGGTCTTTGGACTCCGATGATACGCTCCTGAAGAAGAGGGCATTACTCAAGACGCTCTGTCACATAGATACGGGAAGAAGAAGGCTAGGAACACAAAGAGTCACGAAAAGGCCAGAGAACTCATTTTGGCAAGGGTATAAGCACGCAACAAGTAGATGAGGCCGAGAAAACAGTCTTATTTGGAAGGGTTCGGGGGCAGAGTTACACCTCGACTAGACTCAAAATATGGACATCTGATATTTGGGATAATATCCTTGAACAACTCCCTGTTGTCCTCACCATGAACAAAGGATGGTTTTCCCTAATCTTCTCGCACCCTGATATGGCCAACTCGGTCTTATCGAAGTATTGGCATATGTTGAAACACCTAATCCTACATGGGTAGGTGTGGAATGTGAAAAGTCACAATGGAGTCCAAGTGACCTTGGAATATGAAACCAAGAGTCACACCATTGTATTATAAATGTACATCATGTATAATGGAAAAAATAAGAAAGCCTCACGCTTATCCTTCATTGTGTTGAGTCTCTTGTGTGTGTGTTCATCTTCCTCATACACCATGTGTGTGCCTTAACATGGTGTTTAACATGGTATCAAAGCGGGCGATTGCTGGCCCTACTCCAAATTGAGTGAGCCATTTGTGTTTATGGCCTGTGCATATCTGCAAAATTGTTGATAATTTTTGCAGCATTCAGATTTTTTGCAGCAGTGATTTTGCAGCATTCAGAAATTTTATCTTGGAGAAGGAGCAGCATTCAGAAATTGGCAGCATTCAGGCATTGGCTTTGAAGAAAGGCAGCACTGCCCATCTGAAGGTTTTCATTCTAATTTTTCTCTGCAATTTATGATTATTAAAATCTACAATTTGAAGAGCTGCTGGATACTATTTGTATTGGGTTTCTGAAGAAATTTCTGAGTTTTTCCATTGAAAATTTCTGCAATTCTGAGTTTTTCTGCTGCTGAAAAATATTCTCTGCTACTGGGCTATTAGAAAAAATTCTGGGTTTTATTGGCAGTTCTGCAAACTGCTATTGTGTTTCAGTGCTTGATATTTTCACTATTTCCCTCATTTTTGCAATGTCTGCCTGCTGCTTTAAAGTCAAACTCCTCTGCTCTCTGTTGTTTTGAACAAAAAATAAAAATAAAAATAAAAAAATAAAAAAAATTATGAACTCTCGCCCTACCGCTCACCCTGCGCCCTCATCTCACTACTCCTTACAACCGCCCTCACAACCTGCGGCCGGGTGCTATCCCCTGCTACCCGACCACGCCCTCTCTCCATACACTTCTACCAACATCGATACTCTATCTACGCCGATACTCCATCCACCATCGTTCTTCTATCCTCGGCCCACACAGCACAATTTATCGCTCCACACACTACGGCCCTTGCATATTGTAATACGCCATCTTCCTCACACAGTACACTCCTTCAACGCTCTCTATACGCATACAATACGCTCCTTCAACGCTCTCTATATGCATACAGTACGCTCCTTCAACGCTCAACCCGCCCCCATCTCACCTTTCGGCCGTCATTCCCAAACCCTGCAATACACTCAGGTCCCTCTCCAATCCATACGCTTATCCCACGCTCTGGGTCTGTCCCTACCCTCTATGCACCCACCTACACTCATCCCTACGCCCATTCCTCTCCACCTCAACGCACAGTCCTTCCCTCACGGTTTAACGCACAGTCCTGTCTATACCCTCACGCCCCTCGCATCACTCTAGACGCTTCCTACGCAGACCCTTACCTTCAATCCATTCCCTACTCCACTCTAAGCCCTTCCCCTACCTACTCAATCCCTTTCCCACGCCCTTTCGGGCCCCTCCCTCCCACTCATTTTTAAATTCGTTTTTTTTTTAATTGTTAAAATTTAAAAAAAAAAAAATCCCTCCATATAAAATTCCTTCTCCCTCCATTAATACCACCCCACATTTTTAATATTCGCCCTCCCTTTAATATAATACTGCCCTTTTTTTTCGATTCCGCCTCCCATTTCATATAATTTCTCCCCCTTTTTAATTAATCTTCTTCCCTTTTTTAATTTATTCCCCTCCATTAATAAACGCAACCCCCCCCCCCCCCCCCCACCATATAGTTTCCCATCCCATCTTAATATTTCCTCTTCCCTAATTAAAATTCCCTCCATTTTTAATTCCAATTAATTTATTTTTTAATTAATTCTTAATTAATAAAAAATAAAAATAAAAATGAAAAAAACAGAGAGAGAGAGGAAGAAGACAAATTATGAACAACAGAAATGAAGGAAAGAGCATATGAAGAAAATGGACTAAAATTGCAGATTTGACATTTTATGATTTGTGGCATTGATTTGAAGGGTGATTTTTTGAAAGAATTTTACATGTGAAGACAAGTTTGCCATCATTGAAAACGGCTCTTTGAAGGAAAATTCAGCTGCCTTAAAGGCTTCTTGCATAGTGTTTTCAGCTGCACATATTTTGCAGAAATATTGTATTTGAGTTGACATTGTATTGCTTCTTCATAGTTGCAATCAGTATTTGAGTTGTTGGAAAATTGTTGATATAAGTCATTGTTGATTGTCCTCCATCATTTGAGGAGCACACTTTGTACTTTGAGATTTCCATGGTTGGAAATTCTTTGGAGTCATTTGTATTTGTTGTTGAATCACATTGTAAACGGGTGCATTTTCGGTTGTAGCCGACACCCTTTCATTTTTTTGAGCCTAAGTTGTTGAAAATGGCCAAAATCAATGAGGCATTAGTGTTGTTGAATAACCTCATTCATTCCAATGTTGATGATATGATAAGAATGAGAAAGTATGCTCTTTGTAACATTCAAATTTGTTTGCAAGATGCACATGAGAAGATTGAGTTTTTGCAGTTGGAATCTCAGCTTCAGCGAGAAGAACTTCAGCAAAAGAGTCACCATTCTGAACCTGTTTCTGTTCAGAAGATTGTGAAGGACTCTCATCAGAAGAAAGAAGATAAATTTGCAGTCGATTCCCATTCAGTTCCTTGCACTAGAGAAGATTTACATGCAGATGCAACAGTTCAGCCTGCACTTCCTAAGCCCATCATCAGACCTTGGGAAGAGCTTGTCCACAACAAGCACAGAACTGGTCTTGGATATGACAAGGATGTGTCCTTTCATATTCCAGACTACAGCAAGCCCATCATATTTCAGAGTGTCAGATTCCTTTATGACAATTCACCTGCAGCTGTTCCAGATCCTACTCCACAACAACAACACCAGATTGTAAAATGCCAACACTGTGATCTAGTCGGCCATATGAAAGATCATTGTTTTGATCTTCATCCATGCAAGCACTGTGGTCGAAACACCCATTCTTCAGACAGATGCTTCAAACACAAGCCTCCTGCAAGAAAAAAGATTCATCTTGGATGGATCGCTTCTTGGCAATGGGCATCAGCAGCCAAGAAGATGTTTAAGACACATGTTAGAACTTGTTCACGGATATTGAGCAAACTTGCAGTTGAGTTTTCGCCATCCTCTCACCTTGTCCCTGACAGGGGGAAAATGGTGGTCATGTACAAGCTTCGACGTCAGATCAAGCGAGCCTGAGACACAATCTCTCATTCCATGTTCAGAGTTGTAGCCAGCAGTTCAAGCGAGCTTGAGCCACAATTCATCATTCCGGATTCAGATATGTATCCAGAGACACGGATGCCCATGAGCATGCCTTCGATTGGTGGACAACCTTAAACCATCATCTTTGGTTGGTGGATAACCTAAAACCACCACAGGTAGTAGACCTCCCTTCTTTTAGGTCGAAGGTCTCCCTTTCATATATGAGGAACACTTCCTCTAGCAAAAGCCTTCAGCTTCTTGCCAGCTTTGGTTGAGTTCCAGGAAATGCTTCAAGCATTCCAAAGTTGTTGGTAATCCTAAAACCATCACAGGTAGTAGACCTCCCTTCTTTTAGGTTGAAGGTCTCCTTTTTTTATGAGGGACAATTCCTCTAGCAGAAGCTTTTAGCTTCTTGTCAGTTTTGGAAGAGTTCCGGGAACTGCAACAAGTTTTGCGTTCCAGTGTTGGTGGTCATCCTTAAACCACCTCTTTTTCCAACATTTCAGAGAGTTGATTCAGCCCAAGTGCTGCCATGTATACTTTGCAGATTTGTATTACAACTCTTTTCTTGGACTCACACATACCCCTTTGGATTAAGGGGGGATGTTGGAACACCTAATCCTACATGGGTAGGTGTGGAATGCGAAAATTCACAATGGGGTCCAAGTGACCTTGGAATATGAAACCAAGAGTCACACCATTGTATTATAAATTTACATCATGTATAATGGAAAAAATAAGAAAGCCTCACGCTTATCCTTCATTGTATTGAGTCTCTTGTGTGTGTGTTCATCTTCCTCATACACCATGTGTGTGCCTTAACATGGTGTTTAACAGCATATAGAAATGACTCTAGTACTCCTCAAGCGATGGACACCCTTATTTGACCTAGATAAGGAGAAGATGGGAGCAGGTCCTATATGGGTGTGGTTACTTGGTTTTCCATTTCAATTCTGGACGGAGGATGTTCTCAGATGCATAGGCGAAGATTTGGGAATTTACATAGACCACGATTGATCCTACATGGAGACAGGGAACATCTCGATGCCGAGAATCCTGGTGCACCTGAACACTCGTGAAGGATTGGTTGAGAGTTATGTATTGAAGTACAGGGATATCTCCAGAAGCCAAATCCTTGATTATGAAGGGGTTCCATTCATATGCAGGAGATGCCATGAGGTGGGGCACCTATACAAGGATTTCCCACTTATCATGGCGGCCAATGCGGCTCAACCCAAAATTCTGGTACATGCGGGGACCCAAACCATAGATTTGTTTGGCATGGCCACAACTCAGCATAAGTAAAGCTCGGATTCGAGACCGCAGTGTGCCTCTCGCTAGAATCCTCCCATGATTGCGCATCAAGAAACTTCTCAGGTGTCTCCAGCAGCTGCCTCACACTTGCAAGAGGAGGAATTCCGACCCATCCCGGGTAGTGCGACCTCTCCTTCTTCACCTTTACATTTTAATGATTTTCACTCTACTTCTTCTACTGTATCTAATTTTATTTCTAGTCCAAAAATTATTAAAATTAATCTAGCCCCCATTTGTTGTCTTGTTGCATCTTCCCCCCCTCACCCCTCCGTACCTTCCCCCACCATTCTCGCAAATAGCTCAGGCTCCTTAGCCCGTCCCGATCACTCTGGCACTAGCTCCTCTTGTCGTTATAATATCATGTCCTTAGCTAAAACTCTAGCCTGTAATTCATATGCGTTAGGAGAAGATCCATCTCTCAAAGTCCTGAAATCCGCCAGAGGCATACCATCCTCGCTCTCCAAAGCCATACATCAAGTGGGAATTGAAGTGGCTACAAGGAATAAAATATCCATTAAATGGGTTCGTATAGAAAAGGACACCCCTATTAAGGGTGACCCATGATCTGTATATCTTTCAACTGCAGGGGGTTAGCCAACTCGAATAAGAAAGTGGCTCTTAGGCGTATGTTTTTGTTAGAAAAGGTGGATGTCATTTTTCTTCAGGAAAATTTGGGAATTGGGGAGGTTGTTCATAAGTTACTCTCCGAGTTTTTCCCGAACTGGATTTTTCATACCTTGAATGTGAGAGGGCGGTTTGGGGGTTGTGCCATAGGCTTCAACAATCGTTCCATACAAGTTAAAAAAAATTGGGGGATGGAAGGGATACTTGACACGAACATCTTTGTCTCAAACTTTGGCACCCCATTCAAAACACTTAACATTTGTGGCCCATGCCATAACATGCCTGCTTTTTGGGATAAGTTGATGGGATCCTCGATCATGAAAGTAGATCACATCATTGTGGGAGGTGACCTAAACTTCTCCATCGGACAAGCTGAATCTTGGGATCCCTAAGCCATTCCTAATCCTCTGTCTAGATATTTTGAGCCATTAATTGACAATGTTGATCTGCTCGACCTCGACATGCTTAAAAAAATTTGCACCGGTGCAACAAAAGGATAGGGGAAGCAACACTTTCTTGTAGGTTGGACCATTTTCTAATATCTTCTAAGTTAGCGGATAGGGTGGATAGAGCTAGGAAATGAGTGAGAACGGGTGGTATCTATTACCATTCACCCATTTACCTTGAGATCCATGGAGAAAACAACAAACCACACTCCCCCTTCAAGTTCAATTCTACATGGCTAGATGACCCCGATTCCGTAATATTGTATTGGAGTCCTAGATTCACTGTCAAGAGGAGAATGATGATTTTCCAGAAAGATTCATTTCCAATAACTTATCCAAGATCAAGGATAGGACTATCAAATGGGAAAGGGAGAAAAGGATCCGAGATGAGGAAGAGCTGAGGATGATAGAAAGGGAGATCACCCTTTTGAATGGTGAAGACTGTCCGGGGTTCTCCTCTATGGAGAATAAGGAAAAGCTTACCCATATAGAAATAGAAAGAATCAAACTATTAAGACAAAAAGAGGAAACTTGGAGACTCAAAAGTAGTTTGGGTTATCTGGCTTAAGGTTGGTGATAACAATACCAAGTTCTTGCAGCAATGTGCAAAAGGCACGAATATCATCAATACCATTTGGGAACTGAGGGATCAGGATGGTAGGGTGGCGAAGACTCATCAACAACTTTCAGATATGGGAATTAGACATTTCTCCCATATTTACAGAGATCCAAGGGTGGCCAACATATCTGAGGTGCTCAGAATCGACAGGAATATGCCTATTTATGTGGAGGACAATGACACTTAAACCCTAAATGTTGAAGTGACCTTAGGAGAGATTGAAGTTGTCTTAAAGTGGTTGAAAAAAGAAAAGAGCCCCAGTCCAGATGGATGACCTATTGAATTTTATCTATCCTAAATTTGATCTAATTGGTAAGGACTTCCTCATGTCCATTAAGGATTGCGGAGTATCTGGAAAAACGTTTAATGGCTTCAACTCCAATTTCATTGCTCTCATACCCAAGGTTGACAAGCCTCTAACCTTCAATGACTACAGGCCCATCTCCTTATGCAATTGCCTATACAAAATCATTGCCAAGATCATTGCTAATTATATTAATTCTATTTTATCTCGTCACATATCTAAGGAACAATTTTCTTTCCTCCATAAAAGGGAAATTCACAAGGCCATAGGCACAACTCAAGAATATCTAAAATCTATCAAGATCAAAAGCCTCAAAAGTACCAACCTCAATATTGATTTGGCCAAATCCTTTGACTGCTCATGTTGGACCTACCTCCAACTGATCCTCACCCATATTGGCTTCCCCCACTTTTTCATTAGCTGGATCATGTGTTTCATTACAAATGCCTCGTATAACATCCTCATCAATGGGGTTGCATCTGATTTTTTGCATGGGGGAGAGGCCTGTGACAAGGATGTCCTTTATCCCCTTTACTTTTCCTCCTGATCATGGAGGGGCCAACAAATCTTATAACCTCAGCTAGGGCTTAATGGAATTTATTGGGAGTCAAAATTACTGAAACTATTCATTTGACTCATTTTATATTTGTTGATGATGTTCTCATATTTCTAGATGGCTCCTTTCATGACTCCAACTACTTCAAGAATATTTTGTCTATATTTTGTAAATCCTATGGCTTTCTGCTCAATCTAAGCAAATCCACTATCATGATGACAATATGCACCATCCAAGAGAGTATACATGCTCTCCAACAATTCCAATTTGAACACCGGAATATAGAGGAGGGTCTCAAATACCTGGGGTTCAGGCTCAAAACCAATGACTATAGAATCATGGATTGGAACTGGCTCATTGCAAAAGTGGAAATAAGAATCAATATCTAGCAACATAGGTGGCTCTCTAGGGTGGGGCGCCTTGTTCTCATCAAATCGGTTTTCAAGGCGATCCCGGTGTACTAGATGGCTCTTTCTTGGATCCCCAAAGGTGTTACTAATAGAATTCAGAGAATCAGTCGGTGCTTCATCTGGAGAGGTAAGAAGGAAGGCAACACCTTTGATTGGGTCAAATGGGACAAAATTTCCAAGCCCAAATAGTGGGGAGGTTGGGTACTTAAGGAATTAAATATTTTCGCCACTACATTGGCACCAAAAATGGGATGGAAACTCTTACTCTCTAACAACCTTTGGAAAGCGGTAACATATATGAAATACATTGCACCAATATCCATTCTTGATGGATCACAGGACCCATTAGATGCAGGACAAGCTCATCTATTGTTTGGTGCGCAATATCAAAATCAATAGTTGTTATTGAACATGGATTTACTTGCACATTGGATCAGGCACACAGGTTAGGATTGGAATGGATGCCTGGTCGAGCTATGAGAGGGAACATATGCTTCCCATGGAATTAAGACAACACCTCAAGGACTCAAGGATTATATAGCTAATTCAAGTGGCAAATGGGTACAATTCAAATATGCAATCACAAGCTTGTAAATCTCCATAAGATATAAATACTCCATAGGTTTGGTGGAGGGCATGGAACAAATATGTCACTGCTCTTAAGACATCCCATGTCAGGATATCGGAATGAGAGGATAAGCTGATATGGGCTATATCCCATAGTGGTTTATACACCCCTAAATAAGGCTACTCTGCACTAATCGTGGCACAAGAACCCCATGAGTTGATCTGGTGGTGGAGACATCTCTAGAATGTGAAGACTCCCCCAAAGGCCAGGTTATTTATGTGGTTCCTGCTCACAAATCATGCTCCTATGGAGGAAAATATTTCTAGGAGATCCTTTCACGGCCCATCCAAGTGTAGATTATGTAAAGAACGGGGAGAGGAAATTGATCATCTATTCCATAATTTCCCCACGACATGAAAAATTTGGCAGTTGATTACTCTAGATCTTGGCATAACTTATAATTGGCAGGGGGAGTCAATATCTATGGCTTGGCATAATTGGTGGCACTCTGGTGCATCAACGAAGGAATGTAACCTGCCCCTCCAGGTTTCATGGGGTATATGGTTGGATCATAATAACATCACATTCCAAAGTGCCACGATCTGCTGGCCTACCATCTACAATTCTATTGTTGCACTCTTTCATTTAATTCCTGAAGAGGTTTCCTTAAAGTAAGATAGGATCCTAGTGCCCGAAACTATATAAAATGTTTCAGTGTATATATAATTGAATAATAAATTTAATGTTTTGGTGTAGATTTTATTTTAAGGTATTTTTAAAAATTCATTTTATGCATTTTGTTTAATTTTATTTTTATTTTTGTCTATTTTCAAATAGAATTTCAAAAATTTTAATGGTAGGATTTAACTTCCATAAAATATTTTAGAACATTTTAGTAGCAGCCACAAATTAAAGGTTGATATTTATTCTTAGAGTGATTATGGGTTTTGTATCATATTAATTAAATTGTTTAATAGAAATAATATATATGTGTGTGTATGTGTGTTTGTGAACTTATGGTTTTTTTAGAGAGTGGTATATGTTATTGGTATGGTATTGTGACAAAGATTGTGATAGTGAATCTCCATAATTAATAATCTTGTTGCATGCTTTTTTAATTGTGAAAAAGACCCTCTACAACCCAAAATATATGAGGTAACATTGCATAAAAAAAGAAACAATTTAAAAGATATATGTTGGCTAATTAATAAAGAAACAAGAATAATATTGAATATTTCGGCTCAATTAAACTTTTTAACAAAAAAACGCATATATTCAATAATATTATCTGTTACAAAAGAAATTAAACATGAAAAAAATTTAATAAAACAAAAGATTATAACATTCATTTAGTGAAGCTCTATGAGTGTCTAAAAAAACCCAATTAAGGTATGTTTAGCTCATATATTAATTTTTTTATAAATAATAATTTATAATAATTTGTGTGACTTTTTTAAATTAGTTATGAAGATGGTGTTTTGATGTCTATCTACTGGCCATTTAAATTATATGGCTATGCTGAATTGTGGTTAAATAGAGCTTTTTATTCATTATATAATTAAAATTGTAAGGGAAAATTATAACACTGAGTTTAAACCTAGGATACAAGTGTTTGGTGATTGTGGCAACAATGATGCTAATTATGGGATGTATGGAAGTATTGGAAATTGTGCTTGTCAAAATTTGCAACAAGAAACAGTGAATTTGGCAACCAGAAAGGAAAAAAAGTACACTCACATTAGTGAGGAAATTCAATGAGGAATTTTAGTTACACACTAGTGAGGAATGTGGGTGTCTAATTTATTTTTCCCTTAAATAGATTAGAAAATAAATTGTAATTTCATCTCATAAAAACTTGTATCAGTTAACTAAATCATGATGACTGAGTTAGCTCAAGAAATTTGAGTTGAGGGTCTAAGATGAGGCATGCGAGGTGATCTTAATATTTTGGGGGTCCAGTTGCAATTAATGCACTAGTGGGGTGCAGGTGTAATCAGTTAAGTCAGTAAACTGAGTTAAAATCAGTTTAACTAGTTCTAACTAAGTGATGAATTAGTGAGAGGTCGAGTGAATTACATTAGATTTAATTCACAAGTAGTGATAAATCAGATAACTGATGATTCGCTATTAATAGTTGCATGCATGTCAATTCTAAGGAAGACCCAGTTGAGATAGAGGTTAAAGGGAACATAACTATCAGTTGTATTTTTAGATAATTCCTCGAGTGTAATTATAAAGTCATGAGGATGCCATGATCGATTGGGAATCAAGGAAGACTATTTTTCCTATTTAATAAGGAGCTAATTCCTTAGGAATTGCGTGAACAAGGCAGGTTGAAGGAAGGCTGAAAATTGGCTATGTGTTTGTCCTTTTTTTCCTAGATCGGCGAGAGACAATTGGCAGAGCGTTGGAGAATCTCATGAGAGATTAAGCATTGTATTGTTTCATGATTACTTGAATTTATATAAGATATGATAGTAGGGTTTTGAGAAGTTTCTTTCCCCAAGAACATCTTGTTTTGTGTGATTGATTTACTTCTTTCTCTTACTTGCATGTGATTGAGAGATCATGTTTTGTATTCTAAAAATATTGTAGAAGGATTCAATATCTTGTTTTAGTACATCACAAGATCATATTGAATACATTGGTATAGAATTTCTATAAATTTCTACATGGTATTAGAGAGATATTTATACATGGCATCAAAGCACCAAGAATCACAATAGAAGAGAATAAATTGAGTTTGTTTTGAATAGGTTCAAATTTGTAGATTTATTCTTCAGGATCTAGCAATAGATCAAGATGTGTTTCAATGGATTGAGACTCGAATATGCACTCGAGGTAAATTCGAATTATATTGAATGGAAGGATAGGATGGAGGCATTTTTGAAGGACAACGAGTTGAAGGAATTCATAGATACTGATATTCACAAGCCCACAGTAGCAGACGCCCAACTTATTGATACATGGAAGAAGAAGGTAGCAAAGGCAAGAAGTATCTTGTTAGAGGGAGTTTCAGATCATATTGTTTCGAGTTTTCATGGGAAGGAAACTCCATATGCTATGTGGAAGGCCTTGACACATATGTTTCAAAATAGCAATGACCACAGGAAGTTTGTGCTGAAGGACAAACTCAAAAAGATCAATATGGAGAAGGGTGAGACGATACCAACATACTTAGCGAATTTCACTCAATGTCGAGATGAGCTTGGAAGTGTTGGTGTGATAGTAGCCCATAATTATTTCGTGAGCCTATCACTTCTAGGCCTTCCCAAGAGCTGGGATAGTTACTAGGACTCTGTGAATGGGAGGGAGAATTTACCAGACTGGGATCATTTGTGGTCTGACTTGGTAATAGAAGAGATAAGGCGAAGCACTAGAGACGATACCTCCAACACCAATAAAGAAGAATATTGTCCATTAGTCGAAAAAGGAAAGAAATCCAAGAAAAATAATTCCCAAGGTGAAGAGGGATAGATAGGCTTGTCCAATATCAATTGTTTTCACTGTCATGAGCATGGGTAGTATGCCTCGAATTTTCCACAGAAGAAGGCAAGCAAGAATGAGCCTGCAGTTGCAGCACCTGAAGCACTAGCTTCACAGTTCGAGCTTGATTTTACTCTCATTTCATGCATGGCCTACACTATAATTGGATGAATGTGGTATATATACAATGGGGCCTCATTCCATATGACGGTGAATAGAGATATATTAGTGACTTGGAGGAGAAGGACCTCTAGAAAAACATATAGTTGGCGATGATGGGAGGTATAACGCGACCAACATAGGTACTTGTACCTTTTAGAGGGTGTCTGGCTCAACCACAATTGGAGAAGCAGAGAGGAGACCTAGTGGAAGAGTCCACTCAAGCAGAGACCTCCGGGAGGGGGTAATTTCGAGCCAGATGGGCAGAGGAAGTACATGCAGTTATACCTCTAGGTGAGACATGGGGTGATGTGCAGCTATAATCCCAAGAAGAAATTCAGCAAGGTTCCATTGAGATGGTGTGTCTCATGGATCAAACCTAGCTACGAGGAGCCCACAATACAGCAGTAGCAGGAAGGATCGGTTGGATTGATGTAGTGAGATGTTAGGAAGACAGAAATCATAGTGACAGATGTCGAATACTGGAGTGCAAGTTAGAGTTGGCAGAAGTGCGAAGGGCATGGATGTAGATGGCAGCAACAGTGCAAAGAGTCTAGTAGACAGGTGCAGTAGCTAGCAGTAGTCAAAATACTCGGATGACAGATGCATTATACTGATTCAGTTGTTCGTAAGCTATTCAAATTCAGGAATTCCAGGTGCAAACAATACTAGAGAAGTGTTGCATGCAAAAAATTCCAAAGGTACCAGATTGGGATAAATTGAATTCCTTTCTCGTTGAGAGAGAGTGCTGAAATTTGCAACAAGAAACAGTGAAATTGGCAACCAGAAAGGACAAAATGTACACAAACATTGGTGAGGAAATTCAGTGAGGAATTTTAGTTACACACTAGTGAGGAATGTGGGTGTCTAATTTATTTTTCCCCTAAATAAATTAGACAATAAATTGTAATTTCATCTCATAATAACTTGTATTAGTTAACTAAGTCATGACAACTGAGTTAGCTCAAAAAATTTGAGTTGAGGGTCTAAGATTAGGCATGTAGAGTGATCCTAATATTTTGGGGGTCCAATTGCAGTTAATGCGCTAGTGGGGTGCAGGTGTAATCAATTAACTCAATTAATTGAGTTAAAATTAGATTAACTAGTACTAATTGGGCGATGAATTAGTGAGAGGTCCAGTGAATTAAATTATATTTAATTCACAAGTAGTAATCAATTGAATAATTGATGATTCACTATTAATAGTTGCATGCATGTCAATTATGAGAAAGACTCGGTTGAGATAGAGGTTAAAGAGAACACAACTATCAGTTGTATTTTTAGAGAATTACCCGAGTGCAATTATAAAGTCATGAGGATTCTATTACACAGTAATTTGTCACCATCCCTGCAATCCCCCATCCCACACATTAGAGGGCCTTTTCCGTGACCTGTGAGCAATGACATAACCTGAAACCACTTTCATGGCATCCCCCTTGACAAGGACAATCATTCCTCTCAAGAAATTTTCCTTGGAAAAACCCTAAAAATTGATCTTTTGGCCTTGGCGCGACTAGCCAGTTCATCCCTCGCGCCAATGAGGAAAATCCACCAAAGAGGGCACGCCAACTGGTGCTCTATCCTAGTGTATTGCTCACGCCAAGCTTAATAAGGATTTTTTTTTTTAAATAAATGGTGGAATTTTGATTCCAACCAACTCCTGAATGAGTCTCTAAAATGAGTTGGGAGGTTTGGCTCCGAATCTCCATGTATGGGAGGTGGTTTTCCACCTATCATGGAAGCTTCCTTGAGGATAGGGCCAATCCCACAATTGTAGGGTTCCCAACTCCCCTTCCACCATCTATATAAGCTTGCCATTTTCCCTTAGCAAGCTAGCTGTCATAGAAGCAAGAGTTGAATCTATAGCAAGGAGACTATCGCCAAACAGCCTTTGAGAGCCAAGCCGAAGAGAGAGAGCTTTGTCCCATTCTCGATGAGCTTCATTGAGATGTGCTCTGCTATCGACCCACCAAAGGAAGATCCAGCGTCAGAGCCTTGGGTTGTATCTTTCTTTTTTATTATTAATGATAAACGAATTTGGTTATGGTTTCATTCATGTGTCTTTGTTTTTGATGCAATGAATTACATCCTCTCTGACTGATGTATGGTTACAAGATTTAGATTCTATGTTGTGTATCGTTGTGTTTCTTTGCTTGTGTGCAGGTGTTCGGACGTGTTAAGTGGAAGGATCATGATCTGCCAAAGTGGAGGACGGGAAGCATCATCCTTTCCTCAACGACCATTGCGTAGGACCTGAGGTAGGCAACTTGTTATATTTTGTCATTTTTGTAACTAGAGACCTGCATCACTGTGTGTCTAATTGTTGCCAGACCCGATCTGGGCTAGTAGGGATCGCCTCTATCCGCAAAGGGGATTTACCTCTCCAACAGATTCCATGATGGATTGTGCAATCAAGGAAGGCAATTTTTCCTAATTAATAGGGAGTTAATTCCTTACGAATTGTGTGAGCAAGGCAGGCTGAATGAAGGCTGAAAATTGGCTATGTGTTTTTCGAATTTTTCCTACATCAGCGGGAGACAATTGGCAGAGTGCTGGAGAATCTAATGAGAAATTAAGCATTGTATTGTTTCATGATTCCTTGACTTTATACAATATATGATAGTGGGTTTTGAGAAGTTTCTTTCCCCAAGAACACCTTGTGTTGTGTGATTGATTTACTTATTTCTCTTACTTTCATGTGATTGATCGATCATGTATTTTATTCCACAAATATTGTAGAAGGATTCAGTATATTTTTTTAGTACATCACAAGATCGGATTGAATCCATTGGTATATAATTCCTATAAATTTCTTCATGGTATTAGAGTGATATTTCTACAGTGCTTTCATGGTGATCCAACACAATGATGGAAACAATTTACCATCTTCCAAGTTTTATTTTTTAGCCCTTGTCATAATGTCATTTCCTTATATTCTATTAAATTTCTGTTGCAAGGGACACTTATTAGTTCCTGGTAAGGAAACACTCTAGCAATGATTTTCTTATTGACCACTATTAGTTTACCATTGACCAATGCAACCTATAATGCTTAACTTTGAAATATAAACAATTTTTTTTCAATATTTTTAAAAAATTGATTTTCAAACATTTGATTGGACCATAACTTGAAGGTCTTATTGCATCTTTTGAACAAGATTATGTCACTTGGAAAATTGTTTTATGCCATAATTTATGGATATAGTTGCGATATTCATGCATTATATTTAGATATTTGTGTAGTGAGTTACTATTCTTAATGTTTGAAAAAAAAGTAATGTATTTATGATAAGTTAGTTCCCACCATAGTTTAAGAAATTCTTTGCATAAAAAATGGATATGAATACGATGTAAATAAATATATTTATTAGGAGTTACTTCCTGTCATTATTTATGTTTTCCCCAACACTTATGTAGGAATAAAATTGTTAATGTTTAGAATTACTAGTGGTTACTACCCACCAAAATTTATACAAGTCGATGTGCCTCAACAAATAATTAATTTATCCCCTTCACATCTCAATTTATTAGTTCCTCCCAAATCAGGACTATAAGATTCCATTTTCCTATTAACCACTATTAATTTAGCTAACATTGATCAATGTAGGTTATAATTTTTTATGAAAATTTTCCCATAACATAATTTTTAACTTGAGTGGTAGGGATTGAGTTTCCCTCCAACACTTGTTTATTCATAACTTTAAAATGCTACTATATTTTTCCTATTAGTCCCTTCTAGATGGGTCTTTAGCAATAGAGTTTCCTATTAACAACTCTTAATTTAGCATTGACCAATGACACTTATAATATTTTATTTTGAAATATAATATTTATTTTCCAATATTATTAAGAAAAATTTTTTTTAGACTTTTGATTGGACATAACTTGAATGTTTTATTGTAGCCTTCTCATAATACAATTCCACGTGGATAATTGTCTCACACATTTTTTGCAATAATTTTTGGATATAGTTGCAATAATCATGCCATGATTTTTAAATATTTGTGCACATTTTTTGCAATACTTAGGTAAATAACATATCTATCATCAACTACGTCCCACCATAATTTAAGTATTTGTATAAAATGTATAGGTATAAGATGTAAATAAATATACTTAACAGGAGTTATTATAGAATTGTTTAAGAAGAAAAAAAATGTTATTCTAAAACTTCACAAAAAACGACAGTGTTGCTCATATAACACAAAGTTTTCTTCTGAAAATTTTACACAAGTTACTTCCCATCAATATTTATGTTTTTCTCAACACTTATATTACTAGTGGTCACTACCCACCAAAATTTATACAAGTCCTTGTGCCTCAGAAAGGAATTAATTTATCCACTTCATATCTCAATTTATTAGTTGTTTTTTTTGTTTTTAATTATATTTTTTTGTTATTCAATAAGAATAAAAAAAATTATAGTGCAAGCTTACAAAATAATTTAATTCTGAGACTTATAGAATGGCTGATTTATAAGCAGCAAAAATAACTTTTTTTTCTGGAAAATTTAGAAATTATTGCTTTGACTCCTAGAAAAAAATAGTCAGGAGACTTAGGAAAATAGTTGAAGATGATGGAGAATATTGTATTCTTGGAGAGATTTTGTTTCTTAGTTGTATGATTGTCCTAGATTAGGATTAGTTCCTATTATTTAGGATTCAGTTCCAATATCCATAAATTGATGTAAACCTATATATTTATGATTTGATGATTAATGAGAGAGCGTTCTCTTTTTGGGAATTCTCCTGATGCAGCTTGCTCGCTTATGCGTTATTAGTTTCATATTATAAGTTTCGTCTTCCTTAATTTTTAACATGGTATCAGAGCTGGTGAGCCTTAGTGGCTGGTGAGTGCCTTAATGGATAAATTGAGTGCCTTAGTGGTTGGTGAGTGCCTTAGTGGCTAAATTGAGTGCCTTAGTGGTTGAATTGAATGCCTTAGTGGTTGAAGTGACTTAGTGGAAGAATTGAGTTCATTAGCGGCTGGAAAGTCTTAGTGGTTGAATCGAGTGCCTTAGTGGCTAAATCGAGTGCCTTAGTGGCTGGAGTGCCTTAGTGGTAGAATCAAGTGCCTTAGTGGCTGGAGTGAATTAGTGGCAGAATCAAGTGACTTAGTGGCGCGAGTTTCTTAGTAGCATCATTGAGAGCCTTAGTGGCAGCAGTGGAGCCTTAGTGGCTGATTAATTCGAGATCCTTGGTGGTTGGGTGTGTCACGAGCCTTAGTTGTTGAAGCTTGGATTCTTAGTGGCTGAAGCTTGGGTCCTTAGTGTTTGGAGAGATGCAAAAAAATCTCTCATTTTTGTGCTATAACGCACCTTTCAGATTATACACAGGGCGTTATAACACAGAAAGGTGTTAGCAAGCACCGTGTTAGAGTGGTGAACTTACCTCCTTCCTACAGCATGTAGGTTCCTTGAAGATTAGTGGTGTTAACATTATTACATCACTAACATGGTTCTATTTAATGAGAGGAGCATTAGTAAAGCTGCCCAACCTAACGAGACGAGTGGTAATGGAGCCGGTGCACTGTGGTGGATTCAGTGGTAAGATAGGCATAGTAGAAAACTGATTTTGCAGCATGGATCGATTACTGCAGTTGATTTCTCCATTCAAGCTTGAGATTGGTGAGTTTTTTTTTCTCTGTTTATTTTAAATTGAAATCCCTAGTAAAAATTTGGTGGTAGAGATCCCTCTGTTGGTGTCAGTTTCTTTCCAAATTGAGGTCGCCTTGTTGTGGAGATCACTCCTTGATCGATTGCTGGAGATTGAGGATTTTGAGGCAGATCCATAAATAGACCTGTCACAATGAACAATCATATTGCAGAAGTGTACTTGAATGAGATAAATAAGCTCGACAGGTCAAATTACACCAATTGGAAGTTCAAATTGCAGATATTGCTAGAGGGTTCGAGTGTGTGGGCAGTGGAAAAATGGATATGAACAAATATGACCATATCGGAAGGTGGAAAAGCTGCAAAAATCCAAGATTGGAGAAGAGGGAAAAAAAACAAGGGTGTTGTTGAATATGTCAGTGAAGAAAAACATCATCCCTCACATCAGAGAATGCAAATTTTCCAGTGATATTTGGGGGACTCTCAAGGATTTTTATGAGACAAATAACACAAATCGAGTATTGTTCCTGGAGAGTAAGATTCTCTCCATCATAATGGAGGAGAATGAAGTTGTTGTTGCATACATCTCTCGAATAAGATACTTGAAATACAAATTGGGTAATATAGGGGAGAAAGTGTCGAACACTGATCTTTTCAATATTACTTTGAATGGTATGACGATGATTATCAGATGTTTATTATATGGCTGGAAGTGAGGGATAATTATCCCACCTTTGAAGAGCTGACAGGGATCTTGATACAGGAAGAAGAGAGGTGGATCAATCGGAAGCCTCATAGTGCAGATTCCGCATTGATGACAAAGAAAAATCCTTTCAAAGGTGTTACGAGTCAATTTGGGCATCACTCCCGAAACTCGGATTAGTACAAATAGGGTCTATAATACTCTAAATCAGTTGCTACTTTCCTTAAACAAGTCATCCCTTTGTTGTTTTTTATCCATGAAAGTTTCACTGCTTGAAGTCCAACTGAAATGTTCTATTGAGCCACAAACGCACCCCTAGACTACAGTAAGTGCTTTGTAGAGCACTTACTCCCATGCAAAGCAGCATTGCAGAGCACCTAGGCCCACTTAATAGGGGGTTGATCGAATGTGAGCAAATTGTTCAAATGATTTTGGGAATCTTCCCACTTTCTAGTGACTTCTAGAAGTGGTTCTAGCTATCATGCTATTTGATAACCTCGAATATGAACACCATGGAGCCATTAAATCACTTATCCTCTTATCCCATTGACAAAGGAAACTCCCTCATCCATCTATGGAAAATCCATTCAATGACCAATTAATGCCAAACTACCCTCAATTCTTATAAATTGAGCACTTATCATAGTGCAAAGGGGAGAAATAACTTGAATTTTGTAGATTTATGCTGGAAATATTACAGATCTTTGAGGTATTGTTTGCAAGTAATTTTATTCTACTAGAGTAATGTCATTAATGTGATGAGGATGGACTGAAGCTGGAGCGAGTTGACGTCGAATCTATCCAACTGGTTGTAAATTCTCCTTATATATTACAATAAAGATATTTTTTCTTTTCCTAATAAATGTGCTCATGCTTTTATATATGTATTTTCAAATGAAATCGATTCAGTTTGATTAAGATGAATAGATCATATGCCCTTATTGCATTTTTTGTATTTTGTTAGTAACTACAGGTACCAATCAAACGAGTTCAGTTCGATTGAGAGCGATATAAGTGACAAAATGGAGACGAAGAATAGCGAAGGATCACAAGTAGGTGTTATTGTCTTATATGTTTGTCTTAAGGAAAAGGTCAAGTGTCTTTCATCTATTATTCTATGTGCATCCACCAAAATTAGGGAAACTTATCTATCCCTCGGTTTGATTTCCGTAAAACAAATTGGTGACCATACTGGGAAACGATTGATCGTCCTGGTAGTTTTATCCTTTTTTTTTTAAGCCTCTAGTAGACTTTACTTGCTTCATTACAGTAATTTGAATGTGTTTTGGTAAAAGACATGTGTTTTCTTGCCTGTTTTGAGATTCCTTTGGCACCAATGCACAGTTGGTCTTGACACAGTGCTATGCAAATCATTGTTGGCTTAGAGACAGTGCTCTGCAACGCACTGTCTCCCACTCAGGGGTGCATTTCTCCCGTGACCAACTAAAATTCATCATATTTTTGTCTTTTACCATCCAATTCAGTGTCTTGTTTGCTGAGTTTTCAAGTGTCTGATTGCCTCTAGAGTCCAGATTGCTTATGCTATCCTTGCTCACTTTGGGTGTTTGTTTGTTCAAATGTTTCTTCTTGTTTTCTTTATCATTTTTCAAATAGCTCCAAATTTTAAATTATACATTTGATCAGTTCTTTATTTTTGAAAATAGGAATTGTCGTACCAGTATTTGTTTCTCTGGAAATTATTGGTTGATTGTTTGTGCATATTAGTTTCTTTTTCTTTCATTCATACTTAAATGAAATCAAAAAGAAAAACATGTATTTGAATATATGGTTTTTGAGTGTTACATAGGAATAGTTAGGAATTTGCATTTAGATGTGCTCATTTCTAGCTAAAAAAACCCTAACTTCAACTGGGCTGAAGCAGTACTCTCTCAGATGAAAGGACAACTGACTAAAGTGAAAAGTGGCAGGACGAAGAATTTTAGCTATGGATCGATCTTGATCACTTTTATTCTGCAGTGAATTCCATTGATGCAGCCACAACATGAAACGTTGGGTGTAGCTAGTCCTAGCGATCCACGGATGCAGCGGTGGGTAGAGATGGCTATACATGTTCGCCAATCATTGATCTCATTCTCTACTACATTCTTTACTTGGCTCTGACGACGACATATCGTCATAGAGAAGCATCTATATGCACGAGTGGATTTTTGTGGAGACCCATATTTGATGTTACCAGCAGGTGCTCAATGGGGTGCTATAAGTAAAAAAAATTTACCATGTTTTTTGATTTTTTGGGTTTTTTACATATTTTTGTGTTTTTGATGTTTCCAAGACTAAACTAATATGTTTTATATATACATATGTGGGTAGTATTTGACTAGTGTTTCTTCCACAACAGACGGATGAACCAGCAGAGAGGATTGTCGGTAGAGAATTCCTTCAGGATTTGGATTTGACCGAGACTATGGCTAAGTTACAGGAGCATGTAGAGTGGCTGACTCATGGGATACCGGATATCTGGATCAAGGAGTTACCAATGAGGCTGCAACACCATACTATTTATGTGCCTAGCTGATGGATGAGGCTATTGCGCATGATAGCTCAAACAGTGACCTGCTATCATGAGCACCACTAGATCTGCTTAGGATATGATATATCTACATACATTTTGAGGTCATGTGACCAACATGTATTGGACACAATTTTTTGTAAAAAACTCGATTATCTATCTATTTTAATTTCAATGTTTTCCTATGGTTATGTGCAATCCTATTCAATTGTGTGATGTGAATTGAAAATTTGTCTTTACATATGTTGAAAATGTTTGTTTAACACGTAATTTGCTAAAGAATCAGTCAAGGTGTTAAAGTTTCTGGAAGTGTGTTTATATTGGATGTAAAAAAAATGTCTTTCCAAAACACAAACTCTAAGGAACATTCGATGAATAATTGGGTTTCGAATAGTATAAACACTAGTAAGTTGTAGTATGACAAGCTGTGAGTCCAACCTGATGATGATGCAGTGAATGCCAAGTGAAATGGCATCAAAGAGGATTTCGATCAATGTGTTATACTCAATGATATTTTTTGTGGATCAACCGATACAAATCCCTTGGAAACTCACTAAATCGCCACTTGGAGCGAAGATGGCCCATGTTGCAAAAGATAGATTCTGCGTACTACGACTAGCACCATCGGCATAACCAACAAATGGTTCTGAATATTCTAACATGTGCAACAAAATGTAAAGCAGATTACTAACCACATGAAAACTCTTAAACGACACACTGTGACACACAGGCAATCAAGGCATATATAAATTATCATACAGTGTTTACTACACAGAATCAAGCATGGTAATGTTAAAGATACAACCCATTCTGAGGCTGTGACAATGGAATACCATCATAATCTACCAACTCATAGGCGCCCTTTGCTAGAAAAATATTGACAATATAGGGGGCATGCCATAATGGTTTGAATTTTCTTGTTCCTATCTTATCAGCTTCCTGATCATAAAGCAATACCAGGTCTCCTTTTGAAAAGGTGCGAGGCTTGACATTGCGATCATATTGCCCCTTGATTCATCTCTTATGTGCTTCGTTAGCCAATGCGGCTTCACGACGTGTTTTATCTAGATGGATGAGATCTAAAATGCGTGCCTCTTCGTCAGAAGTGTTAGGTGGCAAGTCAATTGAGAGTTTCAATGATGGAATTTCACATTGAATCGGTAAGATAGCTTCCAGATCGTAAACTAGCTGAAAGGGAGTAAATCTAGTTTTGTTTCTCACCGAGGTTCGGTAAGCCCACAAAAACGAGTACAAGATTAAATGCTTGTTTCATTTATGAACCCTAATCATTCATTGATGCATACGCTTAAGAATTTTTTTGATGGGTTCAACTTGTCCATTAGCTTGTGGATAATAATGGGTAGAACTATCATGCGACAGTCCTAACTTGGCAGTCAACTCAGTCATCATATAGTTGTGAAAATGCTTTCCATGATCTGTAACTATGGCTTGTTGCACACCAAACCGAGTAACCACATGATTCAAGAAAAACAATGCAACTGTCTGGCATGTGTTGTTAAATGTAGGCATCACCCCAGTCCACTTGGTAAATTAGTCAATGACTACAATAATATAGTCATTCCCCCAACCGAGCGACGGTTACATGTCATGAATTCAATGCCCCATTTGGAAAATGTTCCCACTGTGATGATATGATGCATTGGCGCTGGTGGCACAAGGGTTTTATGATCAAATATCTGGAAAGCATGACAAATTCTGACCACGATCATGCAATCGCGAAATATGGTAGGCCAGAAGTAACCAGTGCGGAGAATCTTCTACGTGGTAGCAAAACCGGACAAATGTCCACCACATGTACCAACCTGGAAATCATTTAAAACTCTCTCGGCCTCCTCATGAGTGAGGCACCTACATAAAATCATATCGACACCATGACGATAAATTGTATCACTGACACTCAGATAATCTTTGGCTTGGTATCGAATATGTCGTTGTTGCGAGCGAAAGATATTGGGTCAGAAATTTTGGGTTTGGAGATAGATCAAAAAATCTCCATACCACGATTTAGATGATGCAATCAGAAACAAAGACTCATCTGGAATGGATGGTTCCGATGTAGACTCATTGCTAATCGAGGGAAGGTTACAGATAAGCTCAGTGAAAACCAAAGACTTCTTTGACTTGGATTTAATGAATTCCAAATCATATTCATGAAAAATTACTATCCATTTTGAGTATTTTCCCCCTAGAAATTGATGTGATAGAATGTATGTTGCAAGGTTGCAATCCTAAATTATAATGGTCTTCCGGAGCACGATATAGTGGCGAAATATTTGTACATCTTGAACAGTTTCCAAAGAGAGCTTCTCAACATAAGTGTATTTAAATTTCGTATCATTGAGATTGTGTCTCAAATAATATATGAGATGCTCAATCCCATCTTCTTCTTGGACTAAAGCCATGGGGATGGTTATATCTACAGCGGAGAGATAGAAGAAATAATCACTCTGATAATTTGGGGGATACATTAATGATGCTCGGATCAGGGTATCTTTAAGAGCACCAAAATAAGCTTGTGCAACCTCATCCAAATGGAAGGGAGTCCCCTTTTTCAAGAGTCAAGTAAATCCTTTAGCCATTTCGGCATAGTTGGGAATGAATATCCTTAGAAATTTAGCCCTCCCTTGGAGAATTTGCAATTGAAGTAGGTTGGAAGGCACAGTAAAATCTAGAATGGCTTGGACCTTCAAGGGATCAAGTCAAATTTCGCCTTTTGACACAACAAAACCAAGAAAAGGACCAGAACCGACACAAAACACCCATTTGTGTGGATTGAAGTGTATTTTGTAGTGACGACATCGTAAAAATATGGCTCTCAAATGTACCGGGTGGTTAACCCATTTCCATGAATGGCAGGTAAGTCATCCAGATAAGGTTTAACAATGTGTTTTATGTCATGGAAATCATAATTCATTTCCCTTTGAAAGGTTGCCTCAACATTATTTAAACAAAAAGGGAGTTTTTGATAAGCAAATTTTCCCAGGGACAAACAAAAGTTGTTTTATATTGGTCCTCTGGGAAAATATTGATCTGATTGTAACCAAAAAAACCATCCATGAAGGAAAATATTTCACATCCGGCACATTCATCAATGGTTTGGTCAATAAAGGGAGTGGGATAGTTGTCCTTTGGAAAATAATGATTAACATCTCTATAATCAATGCACACTCTAATTGTCCCTTGTTTCTTCATGACAGGAACAATGTTGGAAACCCAATCGGTAAGTGGAACAGGGTAAATAAAATCAGCACGCAAAAAAATTTCAACCTCTACTTTAATGGCAACAACCTTCTTAGGATGTACAATACAAAGACGTTGTCATATCGGTTTGACATCAAGGTACATTTTAATCTCGTGCTCAATGATACTGGAATCGATGCTTGGCATTTTCTCATACGACCAAGCAAATACATCTCAAAATTCACGGAAAAGAGAGCGATGAGTGTCAAGTTCAAATGTAGAAAAATACGTGCTGACATGAATGTTTTCTACTACATCAGGTTTGGTTGAAATATCGATAGAAATCATTTCTTCGATATTTGATGGCTTTCGCTCAGAATCGACGATGTGGATAGAAATGGAATTCGTAAAGAAAACAACGACTGTAGGGTGATATAGTTCAGTTAGACTATCTTCAATGTAATCTAGAAGATGGGATTGGTGATGTGAATTTTCCCATGTTTCTTCTTCCGACATAATGGATTCCATAATGCTCTCATTAGTTGAGAATATACGTGAAAAATGGTCAGAAGAAGTACCATAATCCAAAGAACGATCGATCCAAGAAGTCAGCGACAAAGGATCAATATTGGCCGCAGAAGCCAAAAATATTGATTTCTATGCCAGCTCGATTGGACTTAGTGACATAGTTACACCCAACCTATCTACTTCAGAATCATTTGGAACCTTCCATAAATCAGATGAAGTGGAAGATATCATATTGCAAGTTTCTATTTTTTTTATTTTCGCAATGTCATAGGTGACGGTAACGAAAAGGTGCCCATTAGGGAAAAAACCTTAAATATTCCTACACCAATGTTCTAAAGAGATGGTGGGGGTCCATGAATGAACGGAACGCTTCTAGTTGCCTGGGAACTAGAGGTGAAGAAGGCAATTTGATTAATGGTTGTGATGTCACCCTTATGGGGGAAGGCGACCATGCGAAAGTAAGTGGATACAACCACAACCATAGCATAAACCCACGGTCTTCCAAGTAAGATATCGTAGTCAAGGGGTTCTTCAATGACCTCAACTTCAATATTAATAGTTGCCCCCCCCCCCCCATTTCAACTTGCAGGTAGCTGAAAATTCCATAAGGCTTATATGTACGACCGTCAAAATCTTTCAACATCGCAGGTGATGGTGATAAATGTGGCGAGCCAAGTGACTTCCAGCAACTCATAGACATGATAAAAGTAGATGCACCTTCATCAATAATAGTTTGATGAATGAGGTGATTTAGGACATTTAATTGGACCAAAATTCTAATTATGTTGGTAATTGTGGAACACGGATTGTATGGTTAAAGACTACGAGATTAGAGTCCGTCGAATCGATTCCACCAATTGCTGACAACAAATCGTGCTTTTGGGAGGGAAAATTCTAAAGAACCTCAAGCTTCAACATAGAAGAAGGTGACTGAGTTAGATATTTTATTATGTTATAATTCTGAGTTGCACGAGCTCAAGGGTTGAAATTCAATTTATGAACCACTCCCTTTGGCGGCTTTATTGTTAACTCAGGAATAATAGGCGACGAAATTTAATCAGATGAAGTCGAAGTCGAAGTAGTAAGTTGATCTATAGCATGACTATTCCATGACGAAAGAGGATTACTATAATCTTTACATTGAGTGGACACCAAAACATCAATTTTGGGCTTAGTGGTGGATAACATAAGCACTTGTGAACTAGAAGCAGGATCCGTAGCAACCATATGTGTTTCCGGGTTCGGAAAAGGGTTTTTCAACACTGCAGATGCGAGAGAAGTCTTAAGAAGTTTCGAGACTTCTGAGAAGTGGGGACAGTCTCACGTAAAATTCTCCTCATTAAATATCAAACAAGGGTAATGAGGTTTCCGAGAAGTATCATGTGTATCAAATGATTTTTCCTGCAGGGGTGAATTTTTTTTTTCTTATCTTTCCCTTTCTTCTTACTTTCGGGTTGCTTGTCACTTTCCCTTGTTAGATAACACGACATGTATTTTAGAAGAAGATGCAAGATCAGATGCAATAGGAGTTTGATTGGACACAAAAAGTGTGGAAACAGATGGTCGACATGCTGGCTAAGTGTTAGCAGAACCAATCACACCGTCGCAGGCATATAATTCCTTACCAGATGGAGGAGGAGGAACAGTAAAATTTGGTCACGGTGAATTCAAAATATTTTCATAGAGCGTACCAGATTGAGTATAAATAAAATCTAGATATTGGGCGCGAGAAATTCTTGCTCTTCATTGACAACACCACCTTTGACCATGTCCTCGGTGATAGATGGAAACCATATGTGTTTCCGGGTTCATAAAAGGTTTTTTCAACATTGCAGATGCGGGAGAAGTCTTAAGAAGTTTCGAGACTTCTGAGCAGTGAGGACAGTCTCGCGTAAAATTCTCAACATTACACATCAAACAAGGGTAATGAGGTTTCAGAGAAGTACCAGGTGTATTAGATGATTTTTCCTGTTGGGGTGAATTTTTTTTCTTATCTTTCCCTTTATTCTTACTTTCGGGTTGCTTGTCACTTTTTTCCTTGTCAGATGACACGACATGTATTTCAAAAGAAGACGTAGTATCTGATGCAATAGGAGTTTGATTTGACACAGAAGGTGTGGAAACAAATGGTCAACTTACTGGTTGAGCGTTAACAGAACCAATCACACTGTCGCTGGCATACAAGTCCTTACCAGACGGAGGAGGAGGAATAGTTAAATTTGGTCATGATGCATTCAGAATATTTTCATAGAGCAAGCCAGATTGAGTATAAATCAAATCCAGATACTGGGAACGAGCAATTACTTTCTCTTGATTGAAAACACCGCCTTTGACCACGTCCTCGGTGATAGATGGAAACAAGGACTTTATAAACCACTCAGCTAAAAGTTGATCTATAGCAAAGGTTTTAACCATTTGACGACGATGATTCCACTCATGAATGTGATCTGATATGTGAGTAGCAGTTGTCTATTTAAATTTGGTCAAAATTTTCATTCCAGTTTCATATCTTATGGGTAACTGGAAGTGGGTTAGAAAAGTAGTGGCTAAAGCCATGAAGTTATCGAAAGAAGCTCGTGGTAATTCAATATACCACTTTGCAGTTAAACCAGTGAGCATTAGCTGGAAAATACAAAGGCTAACATAATCATCATTCAATGAGTTTGAGGAACGTCATAAATGATAAGTCATAATGTGCATAGACGAATATTGTCCATAGTTTCTATTGAATTTTAGAATATCAAAGGGTAATTTATGAGGAATCATCGGCCACCAAGGTAAATAATGAATGGGATCATTAGTGAGCTGGTTTAAATTAGGTAACTCTAGTGTTGCAACAAACGTCAACTGTCGGTTTAGATCGGGTTGAGCGTAACCAGGGTAAGATGGAATTGCCTGGGAAATAGTCCATTTTGTACTATTATAAGGAATCTGTTGTTGGTAACCCTGATAGGGGTAAGTTTGTTGACCAAACCCTTGATAGGCATGTTGACCAGAACCTCACAAAGCTTGTTGTTGACAAAACCCAGCATAGAATTGTTGACCAAGTCTAGGATAGGTTTGATATTGTTGGAATTTCTATTATGGCTGCCATGGGATTTTATAATACGGTTGTTGCCCGCCAGGATAGGTTCGGCCAAGTTGTGAATAGAAGGGACCAGTAGAATCTTGCAGCATTCCATACAAGGGTAAATTGGCATGTGGTTGTGAAACTCTTGATACAGACGTTTGTTGTAAACCATTCTAGGAAGATAGAGTCTATAGACCTGAAACTTGAGGGTAAAAGGTCGAATGTAATATTCCTAATTATTCCTAAGCTAATTGGAATAACCATTTTTGTTTTTATTTCTTTGCTTAAAGAATAAATGTGTAAAGGAGGTTCATCAAACTCCTAATAAAGAATAAATCAATGCCAAATGTGAAAAAGGATAAATCTTGGCTATGTAAACAAGCACTCTTAGGTGTGAAAGGGGCTGGACATTTTCACTGGTTCAACCTTGACCAAATCTACAACGCTGTCTAGAAGGAAGAGGCCATCAATGAGGCACAGCGCAATTCTACAAGGAGATGGATTGCGTGAAAGAGAAGATTTCATGGAAGGTGGTTTAGGGTTTACAAGCTCTTAATCTATATAAGGAAGGGGATGGCAGCATGTAAAGGGGTCGTTGAAGATATGATATTTTGATGTATTTTCTATTTAGACCATATAGCTTTCTTTGGCTATTTAGCCTAGATTGCAAATGTTGTTTAGCATTAGGATCTCCTATTTAGGAATTCCACCTCTTCCCATTGAGTAGCTCTTGGGAGAGTCTTGTATTGCATAGTCCACTGTCTGGCTTGAGGCCAAGCTTCTCCTTTCAACTACAACTCAGATCCTATTGAGGGTTTCGTTGTCTTTGTAAGCTGCAGCAAGTGGAGGCTAGATCTATTCATATCTAGGACATTTAAATGCCCTTTTTCAGTGGAGGAGTCTTCTTCTCTATTGAGGGAAGTGTATTGTAGTGATTGGGCATCATTTCTTGATCTTGGCATGTGGCCAACTGTTATCTATACCCTACAATGCAGTTTCTATTCCAATTCTGCGTTATTCCTGTAGGTGTTGTTGCAAGGATTTTGGGTGCAACATTTGGAGAGCTAGTTTCTAAATGTTGGGGATTTGCCCTTCACTTTGAGATCCATTGGAGGAGATCTACACATTGTATATTTCAGATCTGATCTGCATGTTTCTGAATACTTCTGAATCAATGAATATTTCTACAGATCTACATTTTTAGATCTCATATCTACTGCTTATGCTTGGTGTAATGCTCAAAACCCTAAGGGGATCTGAAAGAGGAGCCTTTCTAGTGCATGGATCTAATCTTTTATGCACATATCTGCTCTAGATCTGATCTGTAATCAACAGTAGTTTGCAACCTATTAAAATAATGTTTTCAAGGTAGTTTCAGTCCATACATGTGGTTGCAGCACCTATTTTGAGGGATTTTCTTCGGTTAATGTATTTTATTTCCAGCTATGCATCCTATGGGCCTCATTATACATCTATATTGCTGTTGTAAATACTATTGAAGAACATTTCTATTGGCCTCCTGATTTTTTTTAGATGAACTGTGTTATTTTAATGCAAGACTGTTTAGTATTGTTGCATGTTCCCATTTGGGATATTATAGTGGTGTCAGAGCATCATCTTGGCACAGCCTGTGCATTCTAAGAATCCAATATGTCTTTTCAAGAAAATAAAATACTGAAGAAGAAGGTTGATTACTTTGAAGTCAAAGAAGACAAGGGTCAAACCCCTTTATCTGGAAGAATGAAATGGAAAGAGTTCTCAAAAACACTGTTCCAAACTCTGCATGAGCTTAGAGATGAAATCAAAGAAATGAAGAGAGAAAGACATGAAGGTCCCTCAAGAAGGTATTTACATGAAGAAAACCCTAGTTCTTCATCTTATGTTTGCAAGCACTCAGCTACACAATCAGATCTACAACATTATTCTATGCCCAGATTTACTGCAAGGGAGATGAAGGAAGAAGATGCACCAAAGGAGGAGACTTTGAGTGATTATCTTCAAGGGTATGAATCTAAATCTTGGAAAATCAAGGAGCACTTGAGCTACCAATATTTCTACTAGCTCAATGAGGAAAGAAGATCTAGCAAGTATAATAGAAGAAGAAGAGGCATATTCTTTCTGCCAAATTTTGATGGATCCTCCACATGCACAGCCAAGGATTGGATAGATCATCTAGACTCATATTTGGATCTACATCAAGTTTCAGAAAAGGAAGCCCTTAAGGTAGCAGCGCTGCAATTTAAAGGTAAAGCCTTATGCTTGGTGGTTATTTGAATCATTTTCATTGAAGAATGCAAATATATCTATTTATGCAAGATTCACTAGAATTTTAGTGAAGAGATTTGATGTAAAGCAAACAAAAACATCTTTGATTCAGCTAGCAAAGCATGAACATGCAAAACCCTTGCATGAGTTGGAAAGATCTGTTATTCCAAATTCACTTCATATTTTTGTTGAGGGGGATAAAAATTTGTGTGATACTTTTCCAAGGGCAAGATCCCCATTGCATGAATATATTTCTTCTCAAAATGAAGTCATAGAGATTCCTCTTTCAAGGGAAGACCAAGATCTAAGGTCTCTCATTGATAATGAGGTGTTCTCAAATATTGGTGAGGAGAAAGAACAAGAGGGCAATAACACCTTGCTCCAAGGAGGAGGAGGAAGGATGGATCAGCATCCAATGATCAAGAGCATGTACCCTTGTTTATTTCAAGGGGTTTCTATTCATGAGAAGGATACTAAACTATGTAGCAAAGGGAGGGACACATCAATCCACTCATTCATACAGTCTACTTCATATCTTGATGTTTCTTTACATGGAGGCATTCCACCAGGGAGACCCCTTGATTGGAAGAAGAATAAAGTGTTCTCTCAAATATGTGCAGCAGTGACATATTTAGCTAAGGACGGACCCTTGAGGGGGGCTACCACAGCGCTGAGATCTATTGATGGATTCCAAGGAGAGCTAAGCAATTTTCTGAAATTGACTTTGCTATCTTCCACTCATCTATTTCCGCTAGAAAAGAAGAATTCAGAAATCTATGATGACATTAGCATGATGTCAAATGGCCACTCCATAGTCTTGGGGCAGCAAATGATATCTCTACACACAAGGAATAGATGACAAGAGGATATCAACACTCTTGTATGCATGGGCCAAACTATGGAAGTTTTGGAAGAAAGAGACCTTTCAAAAGGAGGTTGACTTCCATGAACTTCAATCTTGTCTTGAGCAAGATCAGCTGCAAGAGAGGCAGCAAAGATGGAGTAAATTTACTCCAATATGTGACTTTGGTATTCAGCATGTCAAAGAGGAGAACCATGATATGATAGGAGCTTCTGTTCAGATTTCTACAGCACTGTCATGGTTGGGGAGATTGGATCCATACTGGAAATCCCAACTGTTGGTGGAATATTCCAAGGATCTTCACACATGCATGATTCTTGATGACCAGCTACAAGATGAGGGCTATTTTGTCCAATATGGAGTCATCTATGATCATGGTAGGATATTCTTATCTAGAGCCTCCAATCTCAAGGAGAAGTTACTACAAGGAACCTATGAAGAGTTTTGTTTCAGCCACGCATATTCTATGAAGCTCAACAACACCATCTTGAGGAGCTACTATTGGGAAGGATTTGAAGGAAAACTATATCAGCATTGTCAAAGATGCATGTACCAGATGGAGATGGAGCAGCAACATAACTCTATGGAATATTTAATTCAGCCCTCTCTTTCTCCTTTTGAGGAATAGGATAGATCTTTGCACCACTCCATTTGTTTGAGGAGGACTATTGGTGAAGAGCATACTTATGTAATTCATGTTTCATTTTCTAATTGTATGCATTCTTTTACTATATATATGCAGGCCATGACTCCAAAGAGGAGTGTTATACCTTATAAACTTCATGGCCAAATTTGGGACAAAACTATTTCTGAATATGGCCACTCCCTTGGTGGACAAAGGGAGATTCTGCAGCTTTATGGGTGCTTTCCTAAGGCACCAAATATACCTCCCACTTTCAACCATGGTGAGATGTTATGGGCAGCAAGTGGTGGGAAAATCACTTACCACATCTATATCTATGGAATTCAGGAGATCTACTGTGCTGGTTCCACTTGTGGGACTATGATCCACCTCCGTCATTGTGTTTAATTGCTTATGTATTGCTGATTTTGATCCCGCATGATGATGATGCTATGATCTTTGTTGGGGACATGATAGGAGGGATGACACATTGGTTGAGTGTGTCCATTGGGAACGTAACTTCCCATGTTTATTCATGCTTCAAGAGGAGGATATAACATTATATGGATACTACACTATATCTTTTGTTTCCTTATGCAAAAGGCCATATGTTTGACTTATGTCTTTGGGAGAAGTCTCTCACATGGGAGAATTTGTGGCAAGACATGTGTTGCTTGAATCATATTCAACTAACACCTCTTATCCTCTACTATTTTCAAGATTTGAAGAAGCTTATGGCAAAAAGAAGGTGGTTGGATGGCCACTTATTGTATTATGTTTTGAGGCAACAAGAATAAGAACAACGCTAGTCTCAATGGAGGGACTATTGTCACAATCCAATGTATCACATGGCACTTATTCCATGCTTATTTTGGAGCACATATGGTGATGATACTCTATTCACTATATGCATGGAAAATTGGGCAAGGAGGGTCCCTAGAATCAATGAAGGGAATCATGAGGTTCCAAGTATCTTTTGGCTTCATGAGGACTATATTATTGCAGCCCAGGATCAGCAGCTCCACATTTATCATAAATGGAGGGAGAGACAGCGTAAGTTGAACATTCATACCCCTCATTTCCATCCATGCAACCCCTATACATTTCATAAGGAGGGGATTGGTGATTGTTTCTATGAGCTACCAAGGATGGCTCACTTTGTTTGGATGATAGCATGGAGATTGGAGTGTCTCATGGGGGTTGAATCACCCATCATTTATCATCTCTCATGCCTTGAGAAGACCATGGACAACCTATGATTCTTTCCATGTATCTCCCACTTCTTCATGATGACAGCTATTTGGGTTATTCACCAAAAGAAAATTTGTATTCTTAAGAGGAGACAAATCCATTGGAGATTTTGCAATGTCCTTGTAAGTTGCTTGAGGACAAGCAACATTTTGGAGGGGAGGACTGTAATATTCCTAATTATTCCTAAGCTAATTGGAATACCCACCTTTTTTTTTATTTCTTTGCTTAAATAATAAATGTGTAAATGAGGTTCATCAAACTCCTAATAAAGAATAAATCAATGCCAAATGTGAAAAAGGCTAAATCTTGGCTATGTAAACAAGCACCCTTAGGTGTGAAAGGGGCTGGACATTTTGACTAGGTCAACCTTGACGTAATCTATAGCATTGTCTAGAAGGAAGCAGCCATCAATGAGGCACAACGCAGTTCTAGAAGGAGATGGATTGTGTGAAAGAGAATATTTCATGGAAGGTGGTTTAGGGTTTACAGGCTCTTAATCTATATAAGGAAGGGGATGGTAGCATGTAAAGGGGTTGTTGAAGATATGATATTTTGATATATTGTTTGTTTAGACCATATAGCTTTCTTTGGTTGTTTAGCCTAGATTGAAAATGTTGTTTAGCATTGGGATCTCCTGTTTAGGAATTCCACCTCTTCCTATTGAGTAGCTCTTGGGAGAGTCTTGTATTGCATAGCCCACTATCTGGGTTGAGGCCAAGCTTCTCCTTTCAACTACAACACAGATCTTGTTGAGGGTTTGGTTGTATTTGGAAGATGCAGCAAGTGGAGGCTAGATCTATTCAGATCTAGGAAATTTTAGTGCCCTTTTCAGTGGAGGAGTCTTCTGCTCTATTGGGGGAAGTGTATTGGAGTGATTGGGCATCATTTCTTGATCTTATCATGTGTCCAACTATTATCTATACCCTACAGCGCAATTTCTATTCCATATCTGCGTCATTCCTGTAGGTGTTGTTGCAGGGAGTTTGGGTGCACCATTTGGAGAGTTGGTTTCCGAGTGTTGGGGATTTTCCCGTCACTTTGAGATCCATTGGAGGAGATCTATACATTGTATATTTCAGATATGATCTACATATTTCTGAATACTTCTGAATCACTGAATATTTCTACAGATCTGCATTCTTAGATCTCATATCTACTGCTTATACTTGGTGTAATGCTCAAAACCCCAAGGGGATCTGAAAGAGGAGCCTTTCTAGTGCATGGATCTGTTATGGATCTGATATTTTATGCACAAATCTACTCTATATCTGATATGTAATCAACATCAGTTTATAGCCTAACAAAATAATGTTTTCAAGGCAGTTTCAGTCCATACATGTGGTTGCAGCACCTCTTTTGAAGGATTTTCTTCTGTTAATGTCTTGTATTTCCAGTTATGCATCTTATGGGCCTCATTATACATCTATATTTTTGTTGTAAATACTATTAAAGAACATTTTTATTGGCCTCCTACTATGTTTTAGATGAACTGCGTTATTTTAATGCATGACTGTTTAGTATTGCCACATGTTCCCATTTGGGATATTACATCGAAGGACTCACCTAAGAAGGTTGAGCTATGGCAAAGAAAGTAATAACAGACGTAGTAGGTACGGATGGAACAGGTTGAACTGGTTAATATTGGTACACAACCGTTTTCGGTTGAACAGGCAAGGTAGGCTACCATTGAAAAATAGGTATTCCAGCATAAGATTGACCTAAAAACGAAGGAGTACTGCCATATGGGGTAACCATGGGGTGCCCCCTAGCATATGGAGTATAAGAATATTGAGCATACTCACCTTCATATAATGGGAGTCCAGTAAAAACTGGATAAGATGGACGGTAATCAGATGGACCAGCCTAATATTGAGTTGAAGATGTAAATAAAGGATGAGGTCGTTTAGTACTCGTAAGATAGGAAACAGATAAAATTCTAGATAACAACATGGGAAAAGTCCATAAACTAGAGGAGGCACTAGAGTAGGTTCCAGATAAACAGTGGTAACCTTGTGGGATGAAAGGACCACTGTAAATATGAGACTCGGGTGTCGTAGAAAACACTGAAGAGGTAAAAACAGTAGATGTTGTTGCATCTGTAAAAAATGGTACAGTCTGGGATGATGTCTTAGCCATGGTTAAATAACCCAGTAAATACCCAAAATAATCTACAAGAACTTGAAACTGAGCAGGATCAATAGGAGTAGTGTGGGTTAAACGACGAAAAGACAGATAAAGATGAAGCCCGGACCCAAAATGAGTTGGAGTTGTAGGGGTTGTCCAAGAAAATCCACCCCTGCATATGGATGCTTCTCTATGACGATATTTTGTCGTCGGAGCCAAGTAAAGAATGCAGTAGAGAATGAGAGCAATGACTGGACAACATTTCTAGCCTTCAACTCTACCCACCAATGCATTCGTGGATCACTAGGACTAGCTACACCTAGCGTTACATGTTGTGGCTGCATCAATGGAATTCTCTCTAGAATAAAAGTGACCATGATTGATCCATAGCTAAAATTATTCGTCATGCCACTTTTAATATTGGTTAGTTGTTCTTCATATGAGATAGTACTGCTTCATCGCAGTTGAAGCGGGCATTTCACATTGGGGAAAATTTGCTCCCAATATTGGTCGATGATATTTACTTTCTGACAATTTTTTTGAGGCGTAGTGCCCCCATTTACCTTGCGGATTCTGTACGTGGAGGTGAGACACTTAAGGATTACATTCTACAGTTTTGTTGGCTAGGTATAGAGCCTAGCAAGGATGGAAAGATAAATATCAGAGATGTGTAGGATATGACTTTACGAACGCTCCTATTCACCAATGCAAAGTTAGTTGGCAGTGTGACTCATGGAAAGTATGTCAAAGGATTATTAAAAAAATTCAGAATGGAACAGTGCAAAGCTACATTAGTGCCTTTATAGCAAAAGCTTAAACTTCAGATTGATGATGATTCTAAAGAGGTGGATCCACATTTTATAGACAACTAGTTGGGAGTTTGATTTATTGAACTACAACTAGACCTGACTTAGCATTTTCAGTCAATGTGTTAAGTCAATTCATGTCAAAACCTCTTGAGAACCACTCAGTGGCAGAAAAAGGTGTCTTGAGATACCTTCAGGGAACCATTGATTCTGGTATTAAGTACACTTATCTTTTTTACGTTAATTTGACAGGTTTTTCATATTCAAGCTAGGCAGCAAACTTGAAAGACAGAAGATCCATAACAGGCTATTCTTTCAATGCCAGGTATGGGGTAATTGCTTGGAGAAGCATGAAGAAAAGTAGTGTATCCTTATCTTCTGCAGAATCAAAGTATCAAGCAGTGTGTGCAGTCACATGTGAGGCAATTTGGTTGAGGATACTTCTCCATGATGTTGGAGAAGAATAAAAATATGCTATAGTAATCATATGTGAACAACAAAATCTCAATCAATCTAGTGACCAATCCTATGTTTCAAAAAAACACAAAATATATTGATACTCAGTTTCATTTTGTTAGAGAGAAGGTTTAGTCTAAAGATATTTTCATTGAATATTGTAATTCTTTCGATAATGTGGCAGATATTTTTACCAAGTCCCTTGGGAGGATTAAATTTGAAATTTTTAGGGATATTTTAGGAGAACAATTGAACCCTTTCTCCATTAAGGGGGGGAGTTGAAGATAATGGATAATATTGTATTATTGGAGAGAATTTGTTTCTTAGTTGTACAAGTGTCCTAGATTAGGATTAGTTCCTATTCTCTAGGAGTCAGTTCCAATCCCCCTAAATTGATGTAAACCTATATATTTATGATTTTATGATTAACGAGATAGATCATTCTCTTCTTAGGCAGTCTACATGTGTAGCTTTCTCACTTGAGAGCTTCTAGTTTCAGATTATAGTTTTCGTATTCCTTAATTTTTAACAAAAAATGTCCCATATATTAATACAATATGTTTGGATGGAATTGTAAGTGAATGAAATGTTACTGATAATTTATTAGTCCTTTCCAAATCAAGACTATATGATTCGATTTTTTATTGACCACTATTCATTTAGCATTAACCCATGTGTATGCTATAATTGTCTATGCAACTTTTCCGAGAGCATAATTTCTAATTTGACTGGTAGGGACTAAGATGCCCTGCAACACTTATTCTAAATACAATCAAATTTTTAGAAGAGAGGTGTGTCTATTTTAGAATATTTTTTTCAAAATTTTAATTTAATTATCAATAATTAGTAAGTGGATGATAGAGATATTTAATATGAACAATATAAAATATATCACAAAATAAGTATTTTGATGTCCATGGATATTTAACAATAATTTAATTGATATTATTAAGTTGGTATCATAACCACTCTTAAATACTATATACAATTACCAACCATTTAATTTATATAATTATGCTAGCCTCATAAGCTACTCTCAAATAAATCACGAAGTCTAAAAAACCCACAAAATAGCCCAGAAATTTCGACAAGATTATGAAAAATTCCGACATAATTTTTTGAAAATATGGGTTACGGGTGTCAAACTTCAGGATTTTGGGTGCCCAGCAGGTTTTTTATGGTGTTGAATCCATTTACACCATCAAAAACACAATTTAAACACTCCAACTACCTGATATTTTGAAAAAAAAATTTACCGGATTCCGACAACAAACTGTCATCAGGCTATTTTGTTGCATTGGTAGACAACTCCCAAGTAAATAACCCCTTGTATGTATCTTTATTTATTTGTATGAGAGAAAACATACTTTCCTCCATTCAATATCTTCATACACCAAATCATAAGAAGATTGCTAATTTTGTGTAGCATTTCTATAGCGTGTTGCACCTTCTAGGAAGGCCTCCACCAATAGAGAGGCTTAAGAAATTTTCCAAGTTTTAGGGTTGTTAACAAGAAATTTTATCAAGGGAAGAAGCTATCAAGATTTCCCCGTGCTTCCCTTACAATTTGTATAATTACAATAACCATCATAAGTATAGTACCAGGAGGAGCAAGTAAATGATTTCATTGAATTCTTTTGATGGATATAAGGGTTTAATTAGTTTTCCTTTACACTTACCATATATCCATGGTCTTAGAGAGAATGACTTAGTGCCCCATAAGGCTTATATTTTAACTTCCACCAGTGTTCCTGTAACAACACCGATCGTTACCATGGCTACATATGGTCGACATTAGTGTGTATGATTTTCAATTTCCATTTGATTTTATTGCAAAATGGGAGAGTGGATTCAACTAGAGTATTCAAAATTATGAATATTCCTATTTCTATGTCTATAACTGCTTTACTGACTCAACCAGCTTTTATTTCTTGCACATTTACATTCTACGTTTTGCTATCTTGCAGTTGTGATTCATCCTAGAAGTTTTCTTTCCCTTAGCAATTCTTGTTTATTTCATGTTAATGAGTTTCTCTTCATTTTTTATGTAGTCTATATTTACATTTTTTTTAATTTTTTGAACAAGACTATCATGGGACATGCTACTATTATACATATGATAGTTTAAGTAGGCAACAATTTCGCCTTGAAAATATAGGTTTTTCTTACATGATTTTGGAAATTTTGGTTGAAATTTTTGGAAATCAATGTTACAACTATCAAACTATATAATTTTATGCGCCCTTGGGTTTTGGGGGCATTGAATCTATTTCTACCTTTAAAATTTTGTTTGGAACACTTTTAAACTAAGTGACCTGACATGTGGATATGAGACATGCAAGGAAAACAAATACAATAGTTCGACAGGAGATAGGGAGACCCCTTGGAACATGACACATAAGACACCAACATGTGGATATGGGACACGCAAGGCAAAAAAATACAATAGTTCGACACGAGATAGGGAGACCCCTTGGAACAGGACACATAAGACACCGACATGTGGATATGAGACACGCAAGGCAAACAAATACAATAGTTCGACACGAGATAGGGAGACCCCTTGGAATAGGACACATAAGACACATTATATATATATAATACTAAAAAAATAATAGATACAAAATTTTATGATATTACACTAATTCTCATGATGAAACAATTAACAAATTCAAACATAGATTCATACATGTACATTGTAAGTTTGTAACACTATGCATACAATCATGATTCATCAATGAAAAAAGTTTACAAATACAAATTAATAAATTGTATTTTTCTCATTAATTCATCAAAATCAAAATTTATTACACATGTATTGAGTCCTAAGTACTCCTGACTAGGAATTCCAGTGGAAAACAAGGTAGACACTAGAACTTGAAACCATAGAATAGAAAGGAAGAATGGCATAGGCTACTTCCAACTAGATATAGGCTATGCCTTTAGCTCATCAACATCAAAATAAACCTCAATGCCACCACTTATCTCTTTTTCATCCTCCTCCTCTATATCCAATGTAATCTATGCATCTTCTGGTCTGGAGGATGGCCCCTCAACAGTATCACTATCATCAAAAGTGATAGGTTCTAGAAGTGGGTCATTAAGATCCAAGTTAACTAATTACAACTCAACACTGTTGTCACAGCCCATATCATCAGGAAAAACATCCCACATCTTTGTATTTCCCTTCAACCACTCCTTCCTCTTCTTGTAAATAAGATGAAGGTTGGTGCACACATACACCATTATCTCTTCCCTAGACTGCTTAAGCCTACTCTTATTCAAACTATACATATTCTCGTATGTGCTCCAATTCCTCTCACAACAAGAGGATGAACTAATATGAGACAGGAGCCTCATGTCTATTTTCTGTAAAGGAGTGCATGTTTCCCCATGAGTTTCCCACAAAGAATATGGATTCTTATCCCCCTTGTCTCTAATAACATCATATCTTGCAAATTAACCAATGTTAGTGGAAAAATATACAAATGCATCCTCAACCTCATCAAGGGATGATCTATCATGAAATATCCATCTCAGTGCATCCTTCCTTGCCTATGAAATCTCACCATCCATGTGAGAAGAGAATGTATGTGAAGGTCTTGCATTCAACCACTCATTGCTATAGTATTTTGGATTCAATGAGTGAGCCAAGCAATGCAAAGGTGTGCAATTCTTGTCCCACCTGCTGACAAGAATATCCTATATGGTGTTGAAGAATTCCTTCACTGATGCCTCATACTCAGAGCGCTCACTTTTGAAAAATAATGGTCCTTGCAGACTCAATCATGGAATTCCATCCCTCCTAAACCTCTCCTAGGATGGGTTGGTTTGTATTTGAAAATCATAACAAAGCAATGATATGTTCCAAGATCTCAATATTAAGATATACCCTCTCTTTACCTATGCAAAGGCCTTATTTTATATCATGTCAAATTACTATATATAAGTATGATGAGAGTAGTGTTGATCGAGGACACTGAGATAGCTCTTCCTCCCTGCTTGAGCTCCCAGGGTGTGGAATTGAGATGAAGGGATCTTGGGGTTGATGGAACTCTAGAAAATAGTGTCATATATGTTGCTCCTCTATCTGTCACCATGGGATATGTGTGATCCTTTTCCAATTTGACAAGTCAGGTATCTCCTCCACCTTTGGTCATTGTAGAGTACACCCCAGTTGGCATCATACCCACATGTAGGGCTTGTTAGGATTGTCCCTCCCCGTCTGGCCAACAGGTTGAGGAGGATTGGAGGTGTTTGATAATTACCTCTTGGTAAGTTTGGTATCCCATCCAAGTCAAATTATGATTCAAGTTTTCTACCACATGAATTCTTAGATTCATCGATGGGAAGATCTGTAGGTAAAAAGATTGGGTCGATATAACCATATACAATTCCAAGTTGAGAATGAGCTCCCTGATGTGATCTCAGGGTTGATATGTTTTCCCGTGTGTTTAGATATCCTATTTCTCAATATGGGGTCATAGTAGTATCTCCCCCATGATATTATGGGTTGAGTAGTAGCTCCTTGATGTGGTTCCAGGTTGAGATGTGTCCCTTGATGATATGTTCTTTGATGATGATGCAAGTAATATATATGACTCCCCATAGATATTACAAGTAGTATCCCACTAGAAAATATTTATAATTGTAGTCTGATGAATAGAAGGTGATAACTTAGGCTTCCCTCCGATGGAAAATTATTCTTCTAGGTTTGAGAATGTTCATCATATAAGCAGGGAAATCAAGAGATAATTAGGAATAAGGAAAGGATGGATCAAGATGAACATTGATGATTTGAGATGAAGAGATACTTGAGATGGTCACAGCATGAAGACAACATGACAGGATGATGTGATGATCAACAAAGAGATATTTTCAAGTGGAATTCTTCCTAGTTGATAGGGAGTATCAATTTTTGAAACTAGGTTCAAATTTCACTTTTGACATCTCAAATGACAAATATAATGATTGCATTGAATTCCTATTTTCGATAGGACCAAAATAAACCTAAATAACACCTCATATGGAGTAGCAGGAGTTGGTTTTTGAATTTATGAACCCACTCATCAGGTCATACCTATTCACATGTGCATATTAGATCAAGTCAGCCCTAAAGCAAAGTGGACCCATTAGAAGACTATAAATAGAAGAGACCTTAAGCTCATTTGGACACTCATTCAAAAATCATTCTCTTCTCTTTATTTTCTTGGTTCGCACATGTCTGATGGTGGAAGTTCACACAAGGGTCTGAAACTATAGGCCTAAGCCTCGCACATATCTAGGGTTTCCATTTCTCGGTCGCACACACGACACTAGGAATATTTGACCACAGTCGCACGCACACAGTGTTCCTTAGTGCCACTGGGAATTCAAAGTCGCACGCACAGTATCCTGACGTGCATGACTAAGGACTTTAGGCATATTTGGAGGGTTCGTCCTCATTTGCATGCACAGAGTGTTCCTCAGTATGACAGGGAACATAGAGTCGCTCGCTTAGCCCTTTTAAGGGTGTGACTAGGGGTTTGAAGAAGATTTGGGACAGTTTATCCTCAATCGCACACTGACAATTCTCCTTAGAGTAACTAGGCAGCCATAGTCGAACATATGACTCCTCTTCCATGCAACGAGGGGTTTGGAGTAGATCTGGGTCAGTTTATCCTCAGTTGCACACTGACAATTCTGCTGAGAGCGACCGGGTAGCCATAGTCGCATAAATGAATCCTCCTGCATACGACCAAGGACTAAAAGATGAATTTTTAGTATTCTGAATATTCTGCTCAGTTCCATGCATGGTTTGGCTATTGATTTTAGATAGTGACAGTTCAGAACAGACTTCAAAATCATATTTCTGAGTATAAACATTATTGGTTGTTGTATTTATTTTACTGGTTAGTTTCATAGAGAATACATGTATCATTGTACTCTCTTCTACTAAATAATTTGATGATGATCTAAGAATAATAATTTTCAAGGATTTTCCCCATATTGAATTTTTCCCTAGTCTCCGACCAATCCTGGTGTCTCTATGTGTGCATGATTTTCTTCTATTGTTCCTTTATGTTATGTTGAATTGATGATGATGATATTTTTATTTCTATATAGTTGCTTGTGCTGCTAAATTATGATGTAAACCTGAATAATGTTATGATTCTATGGGTTGAACTTAATGTTTTAATGAAGAAATGAAATTATCAAAGCAAAGAACAATATTTGTTGATCAACGGTTGTCATTGATGTCAACCCAAGCAGCACCAGGGGCTAACCAAATATTGCATGGAAATTTCGACCTGCCAAATTAATATATTCTAGGTCAATAAGGCTTTTTATGGTTTCTACTTGTCGAGATGTTTCCATTGATATATGGCACGTCATGTAATTCTTCATGATTTGAGAGATATTCATGTTTGAAGCTTGTACCCCCAATTAGTGGGCTAAAACCCCATAGGGTTGTGGCATGGATCATTGAAAAGTCATAATTAATATTTTTTAAGCTCCTAAAATCCCTCTCATGGTCACTTGTTGAAGCCCCTCTCAACCTAAGAATTTATATAAATTGTGAACCTCATATCCTCCTCATGAAAGGGATTTCGTCATCTGAAACAAGTCATCGTGTAATTTTCGCTCTAACTTTTTTTCTACGAAGTTTCAAAAGTTGAAATTTTTATGAGGCAAATATGAAATCTTGAGGAAGCTGCTATGAAAATTTCAGATCAAGGTGCGCAATTTTTTCAGAGATAGATCTGTGGAAGTCAGTGTTTTTGCAGGCTCCTGAAATTCATCTCATAGAAGTGACCTTGGTAAAATCGTCATAACTCTCTCTCTGAGTATCAGATTGGAATTATGTAAAAAATGGAAGATATTGCACAGTCTTTGGTTTTTTCTCTATCAATTTCAGAGCCAAATGAAGAAACAGTGACACGTGGCATGCCGTACAAGTTCACTCTGTTGAAACAGTCCATAATTAGGGCATTGTGAGATATTGGGTATAACTCTCCCTTGAAGAATCCAAATTTGGTCAGACCTGTGGCATTGGAAAGAAAACTCAAAGGAATACTACAGGACCGAAAATCAGATATTGGGGATCTGAAATAACATAGATACACTAGATTCAATATCGAGCTCCTAGAAGGAAAGAAAAAACTAAATCATGTGTTATCAAGGGCTGAAAAGGATCGGAATTTCTAGGGAAAAAAGAAAAGGAAGGTGTAGTAGAGGGTAGCATGAAAAGAGCAGAAACCAAGGTGCATAACAGTGGCAATAATTTCATCACATGAAATCTTCAAGTGGGCAGCACTGCATACAATCATTGTAAAGGTATCATTGTACTAAGTCATTGTAAATACATTATTGTACAAATTGTACTAGTGTCTATCTGCCAAGAGTTGAAGAGGCAGTGTCGGGTGGTCTAGGATCATCATTAGGTGGTTGTGTCAAAGTTGGGGTTATGGTCTAGTGTATCTTCTTCTTCTACATCATTCTATATCATCGTAAAGTGGACCATTTTCCCTAGTACGGGAGTCCATTCTTATTTTATTCTTCTATGGGGTGGTAGGGTGGTGCTAGGGTGAGTTGTAGTTCATTGTGTGTTGGGGCATCCATTCAATTGACTACTGAAGAATCTCGGGCATTGGAGTGTCCATCCAGTGGGAGCTGGAGAAGAATGCTTTTCTAGATTCTAGGAAGTTGGAGCTTTATTCAATTGGAGTTGAATATTAAAGAATTATTAGAAAAGCATTAGGTGGTTTTTGTCCCGGAGTGGGTTTCCACCTTAAAAAATGTGTGCATTTTTGTTCCTTTTGTTTGTTGTTATCATTGTACAAACATTGATAATAATTAAAGATTAACTAATGCTCTAATTTAAAGGATTGTTGATTCACCCCCCCCCCAGTATTTCCAACAATATTTCCCTATGAAAAATTAACACGGTGAGATTTACGGGAATTTAATAGGAAAAAATGACCATTTTATTTTGTGAAGGAAAAATTAAATAGGGGTACATGTCAAGTGTGTAGGGTCAACTGAGACTTATTTCTCAGTATGAGGAGACACTCATATGCCCACTCTATGATTTAATGTAACTATGATGGTTAAGTGAATGTAATCAATTTTCAAAGCTTAATGCAGTTACATAGGTATGTAACTTTGATGGAAAAACAACATGGAGAGCCATGTAGAATCACAGTTTCAATCACTTTGTGGAAAAGAAAATAGGAACATCAGAGATAACATCGACCTTTGTGCAACAGAGAAATAGAACTTAGGATTGCAGTTGAGAAATTGGGGAAACAAAACATATTTTAGGAGTTGAGTAGATAGCTCGGTGTGTGAACGCTACTAAGGAGAAATGCCAAGTGTGTGTGGGTTGCATAGAGAGGTTGAAAGTTCCTGTGCAAAAGAAGAGAGATGAGAGCATAGAGCTCTATGGAAAACAGGATGGGTGAGATATTAGTGTAAGTTGTTGCAGTGTGGATAGAGTAGTGTTTCTTGGGGTCAATTATTTGCATGATGCTGAGTGGAAAAAAGGGTCAAAAGCAGAGAGTAACAACGAGCTAAAATCAAGTAGAGTGGCTACCAAGTATAAATAATATTAGTTCATTATTAGATGTTTGAAGAAATATTGGGGGTTGGTGCGTCTTATAGTTTTATGCATTCATACATCCAAGGAGATGCAAGTTGGTGCTTGCAACAAATCCATGAATTTGACGCTTCAAATAGTGCTTCTAGTAAGCTAATTGTGTGTCTACAAAAGGAGGGAGTTGGCACTTCCTGCTAGTGGGAGCTAGAAAAAAATAAAAGGGAGTTGGTGCTTCCTGTGAGTTGTGGCTCACAAACGATTTGATGTAATAGAGTAGGAGCTTATTATTACATCAAATAACAAACAAACTTTGGTGGTTTTTATCTTAGAAGGGTTTCCACTTTAGACCTCGATGTCCATGTGTATATTTCTCATGGAGTATGTATGTATGTGTTGATTTTATATTGCTACTACATGATATGTTGTTGATGATTATATGGATTTTTTCCAAGGTTGAATGTTCAATAAGAAAATTGTATCAAAATTTTAAATTAGCCTTAATATTGATTCACCCCTCCCTCTCAATATTCACATTATTTCCAACACCTTCTCATTCTAGCTACAAAATATTGATAATCTTCATTATTAGGTTGAGTATCATCTTTAGCCTTTAGTCCTCATTCAAACCATAATTCTTCAAAAGTTTGAGTTTCCATTCTAGCATAGATGGCTCCAGCAAAACCATTAATTCAGAGTTATATATAGTCTCACCAAGCCCTCGAAGTTAATCCTTTATATTTGTTTACCTTCATAAATTTTGAAACCGTGCTTTCTTATTTTTCCATCCTTGTTTCATAACGTTGATTTCATTGAGATATATTTTTACTAGTTGTGTTGATGGAGTATAATTTCACAAATGTGCCATTGACTTCCTTTAATGTAGACAAAACTGAAAAAAAAAAAAAAAAAAAAAAAAAATGAGATGGTATTGGATGGAATTAAAGAGAATCCTTAGAGCTCTAATTTGTCCATTATTTTATTTTCCACTTCTTGAGCATGCTTTTTATCTAGTTGAGGAACATTATCTTCAATAAATTGCATGACTTAGTTCTTTATAAGGACTATATCAATCCTCTTCTTCCAAGCTTTCAAGTTGGATGATCCTTAAAGCTTGTTACCTTCCTTGTAGATAGCGACCATTTAATTGGAAGTATTAGACTTAGAGAAATAAAATTACTTACTTGGGAGAGAGAAACAGAGTTGCTACAAGTGTGTCTTCAACCAAGTATTCCAATAAATTGTGATCTTAGACCTTCCTTCCATCACCTTAGCTTTGATACCATATTGAGAAACAAAATATAATGAAGTCTAACACCTAATTTCTTTTCTTGATAATTACTTGTGAGTATTAGATGTATTTTTATTACGTCTTATGTCTTCATAATCAATCAATTAGACAATTTTTTAAAGATATAGATATCGCAATGGGACAAGATACACCAAATTAGGCTAGTAGCTAGGGAAAAAACCCACAAAAGGGAAACCCAATAATCCTTCTCTTATAGAATCAAATCAAAATGAGAGATATGAAAGACCAAAACCAAGACCAAACAACCACCAGAATAACTAGTCTCGGCCTCTTCATAAATGTGATCTATAATAGTCTAAAATTTTCTCTACAAGGGATATTCTTCTATGCTTTGACTTGATTTCTATCTCCTTTGATTTATCTTCTTCTCTCCTTCACTCGATTCAAAAAATTCTTCTTTTGAATTGTTATGTGTATGCTCGAAGAATGTCAAGATTCCTTTTTTATATAACTTTCTAGGAAGGTTGAATAAGTGTCACTCTGGAGGGCCAGGCCGACTTGTCTAAGGAGGGCCGACTTGGTCATATTGTGGACTAATGACTCAAATAAAACTCAAATTCCTTTTTCCTTTGAATTTCCAAATGGGACATGACTCAAATAATTTTTCTTTTAACTCATAATTTTCTTTTACTCTTTTTTACTTTAAGCATGAAGATCTTTCTTTGACAAAAATATAATAAATATATCAATGATAAATTTTCATTATGAAGACTGAATCTAGTTAAAACTACAAAATTTGTTTGTGGGACAAGGTACCCACCTCTATGCAACAATCTGATTGCTAAATTCCTTTGTTTTTGAACCTGTGACCTCGTAGGAGGAAATAAGCTCTTAACCATTAGGCAAACTCAACCTGTACTAACACAAATGAGTTGTTAAGACTATTTTCTAAAATTTAGCTTTCTCCTTATTTTGTGTTGTTATTTTTTTAAAAGGTGTTTTTCTTATATGCATTCATTGGTTGGGCTATCTTTGACATATTATATTTTTTTTCCATGGACCTATAATGGGATTAGAAAGAAGAAAGGGAAAAGAAACAACAAGCTTGAAAACCATTTTACAAAGGAACAACAATAACATGTATACTAATATCTAATATTAACATTTTTTTTTAACTTAGGAACTTCCAATATATTATAAAATTCTTGTGTATCCTTAGAATGTAATGTTTTTTCATGCTGAATAACAAATCATAATTTTTTCTTTGATGAAAAAAACGTATTAAATAAAATTGAAAATATTACCTTCTTTAATTGATTTTTTTTAATAAACTTGAAAACATTAATATATCTTAAATTAGATAGCCATAAAAAAATAAAGAGCTAAAGTAAAAAAAAAAAAAAATTAATATTTTTATTTGTCAAAATTTTCTATGCTATGTGAAGAAAACAGGAAAATTACTTTTATTATATCTATTTTGGTATTATGGAAAAAAACTACTATGCAACATTCAAGTAAAACAATTTCATTATAAACAAGTGTTGTAGGGAAGTGTATTCCCTGCCATTGAGGATATGTATGTATGTATGTATGTACCAACCTAGATCAATCTTAACTTCAAATCTATCAAGCGTCGAGAGGGATCAAATCTCTTGAGGTGAAAATTTGTTTTTTTAGTGCAAAATTGGAGGAAAGATTTGCACATCGAGAGATTTGGTCCCTCTCAGCACTTGATAGATCAAAAGTTAAGATGGATCTAGGTTGGTTTCAGTTGTGTGTGGCCAAGGAAAATCTATCAAACATATGATTAATTTTATCAAAAATAAGTAAATACATCTAATATTAATATAATTATTTTAAATATGCTAAATTTGTTTCAAATTTTTCTGGTCATTTTAATTTTAAATTTTCTTAGTTATCTCAAAGTGAAAATGCAATAGTGTTGAATGACAGAAAATGTGAATAATAAGAATGTAATCAATTACAAATAGTCTTCATTGTGATCAATTTCAAACTATTTTCTTCTAATATTCTTATTGTCACCCTTGTTAGTTTTGTGATCTTTTCATATCTATTATATGAAAAGCATAGTTGAAATCATAAACCATTTAAATCTTTAGCTTTAATTGATGTTTATTCTCTCTTGATCTCCAATATTAATAGGTTGAATTACTATTACACAAAAATCAATCTACATTGTCAATAATGTTTTGTGCTTATAGTGAAATCAATGCACATTGTTAATCCAATCACTTTAAAATTAATGTACCATCATATATCCAATTACATCAAATTCGAAATCAACATCTACATTGAAATCAATGCATCTAATGCAAGAAATCAAATAACAATAGAAAACAACGTCTACACTAAAATAAATGAATTGAATGCAATTCATCAAATAGGATTGAAAATCAACATCTACACTCAAATCAATGCATCTAGTGGAAGTAAGCAAATAGGATTAGAAACCAACATCTACACTGAAATCATTGCATCTAGTGAAAGTAATCAAATAGGATCGGGTAAAAATGTGAAGCTGGGTTACACTTTCATAAGAAACACGACTGAAAATTCCACTCTCCCTACAGTTCGGCCAAACTTTTAGAAAGTTCGATCGAATTCTTTCTACTCTTTGTCGAACTTATTCTGTCGTTAACATTGATGGTGTCGCTAACCATATTTTCGGTTGGAGATAGAAAATCCTGTCGGGTATGTGTTATATTCTTTCCACGACTAGCCCCAAGCATTGTACATTGCGCCGAGTGCAGCAGTGGGGTCAGAAGGGGGGCGGCAGCCCCCACTGTTGAGGTCCGGGGCATCGCCCCGGCGAAATTTGTTTTTGGGTGTGCAGACCCACCCATGTTTTGTGCATGATTTTGCACATGGTTTTGGAGAATGATGGTTTTCAGCCCCTAGTATTTTTTGTAGATCCGGTCAAGGGAACTACGGTTATGTTCTAATCAAAGGTTAATGGATTGGGTTTTATGTATGCTTCTGAATGTATATATATGTGTTGTAACACTAAAAGGAATATAATGAAAAATCAAGCTGGTCATCCCGATTTGGAATCCAGGGGAAAATCTCTGTGTTTATCTGTTTTATGTTTTATGCTCTTGCTATTGTTTATTTTCTATTATAAGATTCGTGTGTAGATAATTTTTGTTTAGGGTTAAAACCTACATTTGGTATCAGAGATGTTTCGGCTTCAAGGTGATGCCCTTGCTGCTGAGGGTTTTCTACTCGAGCCTGAGGTACACGCTGTTCAGTGGGAGATCTACGGGATCGATTCTTGCAGTGAAAGAAGATGACGAGCGGCGGAAAGATAGAGATCGAGAAATTTAATGGTCAGAGTTTTGAGTTGTGGAAGCTCAAGATGGAGGATCTGCTGGTGGATAAAGATCAGTGGATCACTGTAGATCCAGGTACTAAACCAACAGAAATGTCAGATGAAGACTGGAAGAAGCTGGATCGGAAGGCAAAGAGCACAATACGATTATGTGTCTCAGATTCAGTATTGTTGAATGTATATAGGGAAGCTACGGCGAAGAATTTGTGGGAAAATCTTGGGACTTTGTACCAATCTAAGTCTCTGGTGAATAAGTTGTTCCTGCGGAAAAAGCTGTATAACCTGAGGATGAAGGATGGAGACTCGGTGACAGAGCATTTGAATGCCTTCAATACTGTGGTAAGTCAGTTGTCATCTGTTCATATTAAAATATCAGATTGAGATAAGTGCATCAGCTTGTTGTGTTCTCTACCAGATTCGTGGGACAGTCTGGTTATTGCAATAGGTAGCAATACAACTACCTTGAATTTTTATGACATTGTCTCAGCCTTGCTGTCGGAGGAAATGAGACGGAGAAATATGGAGGGTCAGAATGGAGATGCCTTATCTGTACGAGGAAGGTCCCAGAACAGAAACAAGAATAAGGTTTCGAGTGGGAGATCTAAATCTAGAGGGAGATCTAAATCTCCTGGAAAGTTTGTAAAGGTGTGCTGGAAATGCGGAAAGGAAGGCCACTACAAAAAGGAATGCAGATCTAAAGCTCCTGAGAAAGGAAAGGGATCTGATGAAGCTCCTTCTGCAGAGGCAAAAACCACCTCGGATGAAGGTGGGGATGTGTATTTGGCTTCTTATTCAAATACACATGTAGATCATGAGTCATGGTTGATTGACTCGGGTGCATCCTTTCACTTCACTCCCCATAGGGAGTGGTTCTGTGAGTATGAGAAATATGATGGTGGTGATGTCTTCCTAGGGGATGATAGGAAGGCTAGAATCGTCGGACGTGGAAAGGTCAAGCTGAAGCTGCAAGGTGGAAGGATTAGAACACTTCCTGGTGTCCTGCATATTCCTGCATTGGCCAGAAATCTAATTTCTGTAAGCAATATGGATGATGCAGGTGTAAAAACAGTGTTCGAGAAACATGCCTGCAAGATGCTTTGGGGAGCACTGGTATTAATGCGGGTAGTACGGACTGGAACTCTGTACAAGCTACAAGGTAGCACTGTTATTGATGGGTGTAATAGTTTTGTGGTTCCTATAAGTGGAGTGGAAAGCCTGGCTATCTCTGGAGAAAATACCATGCTATGGCATCAAAGGCTTGGACATATTGGAGAGAAGGGCCTTCGGATACTGCATAGAAATGGTATGGTAGAAGGCATGTCTAATTGCTCTCTGGATTTCTATTTCTGTGAAAATTGTGTATATGGGAAGCAGAATCGGGTGAGTTTTCCTTTTGGTGCTAAGAGGGTGAACAAGATATTACATCTTGTGCACAGTGATGTGTTTGGACCTGTGTCAGTTCCATCACTGGGAAATTCTGTGTACTATGTTTCATTTATAGATGACTTCTCAAGGAATACACGGATACTCTTCTTGAGGAAGAAATCTGAAGTATTTGACAAATTTAAATAATTTAAGGCTCTGGTGGAAAACCAGACATAGAAGAAGATAAAGGCGTTGAGGACAGATAATGGTGGGGAGTTCTGCAAGAAGGAATTTGAAGCGTTCTGTAAGAAGTGTGGCATATCACAAAAGAATACTACTCCATACACACCTCAACAAAATGGAGTTGCAGAAAGAATGAACAGAACACTGATGGAAAAGGCAAGAAGCATGCTCAGTGGTACCGGGTTAGGACAAGAATTCTCGGCAGAGGTAGTGGAGACTGCATGTAACTTGGTTAACAGATCACCTTCATCAGCGTTGGAGGATAAGACTCCACATAAGGTATGGATTGGTAAGAAACCCTCTCTTTCACATCTAAGGGTATTTGGATGTGATGCATATGTACATGTTCCAAAGGAGAAAAGGACCAAGTTGGATAATAAATCTGAAAGGTGCATCTTTATTGGGTACAAGGATGGTTTAAAAGGTTACAAGCTTTGGAACCCGAAAACAAGGAAGGTTGTGTACAGCCGAGATGTGGTGTTTAGAGAGGTGAAAGATGTTGTTAAACATGAAGTCATACCAAAGGAACCTGAGAATATAGAATTTGAGCTAAAGGAGGATGAATAAAACTCTACAACAGAAGAAGACTCGGAATATGAAGAGCCACAAACTCCAGCTTTGAGAAGATCGGTTCGGGAAAGAAGGCAACCAGAAAGGTATAGTCCATCTGCTTTCTGTTCAGGTTTTTCCTTAAATATAACTGATGATAAACCCATAAATTTCATGGAGGAAGTAGATTCAAAGGATGGAAAACTCTGGAAGGAGGCCATGGTTGATGAAATGGCATCCTTGCACAAAAAACGATGCATGGGATCTGGTGGAGTTGCCGGCTGGAAGGAAGCCCATTGGGAGCAAATGGGTGTTTAAGAAGAAGATGAATGTAGAAGGCAAGGTGGAGAAATACAAAGCTCGGTTGGTAGTGAAAGGTTATTCCCAGGTGTCGGGAATTGATTTTGGTGATATTTTTTCTCCTGTTGCCAAAGTCACTTCTATTAGATTACTTTTATCTGTTGCTGTTGCATTTGATTTTGAGATAGAACAGATGGATGTGAAGACAACATTTCTTCATGGAGATCTAGAAGAGGAGATTTACATGAAGCAACCTGAAGGTTTTATGGTGAAGGGTAAGAAAGAACTGGTATGCAGGTTGAAGAAGTCTCTGTATGGGTTAAAAAAGTCACCAAGGATGTGGTATCAGAAATTTGATACCTATATACGGGGACTTGGCTTCACTAGAAGCAAGGAGGATCACTGTGTTTATTTTAAATTAATTGGTGACCGTGTTATTTATTTGGTCTTGTATGCGGATGATATGTTGTTGATTGGAAATGACAAAGAAATTATCCAATATTTGAAGACCCAACTGTTCTCCAAATTCGACATGAAGGATCTGGGTGCTGCAAACTATATTTTGGGCATGGAAATTAAGAGAGATCGGGCAAAGAGGAAGCTCTGGTTAAACCAGAGGAAGTATGTCGAGACTATATTGCAGAGGTTCAATATGCATGATAGTAAACCGGTGAATGTTCCTATTCCTGTAGGTGTAAAGCTGTCTGCTGAACAGTGTCCCAAGACACAAGAAGAAGAGGAGTATATGTCCCGTGTTCCATATGCAAGTGTAGTGGGTAGCTTGATGTATGCAATGGTCTGTACTAGACCAGACATTGCACATGCAGTGGGAGTATTGAGCAGGTTTATGTCAAACCCAGGGAAGGAGCATTGGACAGTAGTGAAGCGGGTTTTCAGATATTTACGTGGCACTGGTGATTATGGCTTGTGCTACCAGGGAAGACCAGGATTGGAAAGAATGTTGGACATTCGTGGTTTTGTTGATGCAGACTGGGCTGGAGATCTGGACCAAAGAAGATCTACAAGTGGGTATGTGTTTAGCCTATTTGGAGGTGCAGTCAGTTGGATGAGTAAAAGACAGTTTGTAGTGGCGCTTTCAACTACAGAGGTAGAATACATAGCAGCCACTCATGCAAGCAAGGAAGCAGTTTGGTTGCAGAGATTGTGTTCAAGTATGGGGTTGGTACAGCAAGCTATAAGGATAGACTGTGATAGCCAAAGTGCAATTTTCTTGGCTAAGAACCCTGCTTACCATTCAAAGACAAAGCACATTGATGTTCAATATCACTTTCTTAGAGATATGGTTGAGGCTAAAAGGGTGTTGCTGGTAAAGGTGGACACTTTGAAGAATGTCGTAGATGCATTGATGAAGTCTGTGAGCAATCAGAAGTTCTCTTGGTGTAGAGAAACAATGGGTGTTTAAGAATTGGCCCAATGACTAAGCTCTCTTGTGGGCACCTATGGAAAGAAAACAACAAGTGGGAGAATGTTGGGTATGTGTTATATTCTTTCCACGACTAGCCCCAAGCATTGTACATTGCGCCGAGTGCAGCAGTGGGGTCAGAAGGGGGGCGGCAGCCCCCACTGTTGAGGTCCGGGGCATCGCCCCGGCGAAATTTGTTTTTGGGTGTGCAGACCCACCCATGTTTTGTGCATGATTTTGCACATGGTTTTGGAGAATGATGGTTTTCAGCCCCTAGTATTTTTTGTAGATCCGGTCAAGGGAACTACGGTTATGTTCTAATCAAAGGTTAATGGATTGGGTTTTATGTATGCTTCTGAATGTATATATATGTGTTGTAACACTAAAAGGAATATAATGAAAAATCAAGCTGGTCATCCCGATTTGGAATCCAGGGGAAAATCTCTGTGTTTATCTGTTTTATGTTTTATGCTCTTGCTATTGTTTATTTTCTATTATAAGATTCGTGTGTAGATAATTGCATTCATGTTAAAGTACATTTGGTATGGAGCTGTTTTGGCTTCGGGGACGCCTTTGCTACGAGGGTTTTTGCATCGGGCGAGGTAGACCCTGTTCAGTGGGAGATCTACGGGATCGATTCTTGCGGTGAAAGAAGATGGCGAGCGGCGGAAAGATAGAGATCGAGAAATTTAATGGTCAGAATTTTGAGTTGTGGAAGCTCAAGATGGAGGATCTGCTGGTGGATAAAGATCAGTGGATCGCGGTAGATCCAGGTACTAAACCAACGGCAATGTCAGATGAAGACTGGAAGAAACTGGATCGGAAGGCTAAGAGCACAATACGGTTGTGTGTCTCAGATTCAGTATTGTTGAATGTATCTGGATGAAGGATGGAGACTTGGTGACAGAGCATCTGAATGCCTTCAATACTGTGGTAAGTCAGCTGTCATCTGTTGATATTAAAATCTCAGATGAAGATAAGTGCATCAGTTTGTTGTGCTCTCTACCAGACTCGTGGGACAGTCTGGTTATTGCAATAGGTAGCAATACAACTACCTTAAATTTTGATGACATTGTCTCAGCCTTGCTGTCGGAGGAAATGAGACGGAGAAATATGGAGGGTCAGAATGGATATGCCTTATCTGTACGAGGAAGGTCCCAGAACAGAAACAAAAATAAGGTTTCGAGTGGGAGATCTAAATCTAGAGGGAGATCTAAATCTCCTGGAAAGTTTGTAAAGGTGTGCTGGAAATGCGGAAAGGAAGGGCACTACAAAAAGGATTGTAGATCTAAAGCTCCTGAGAAAGGAAAGGGATCTGAAGATGCTCCTTCTGCAGAGGAAAAAACCACCTCGAATTAAGGTGGGGATGTGTATTGGCTTCTTCTTCAAATACACATGTAGATCATGAGTCATGGTTGATTGACTCAGGTGCATCCTTTCACTTCACTCCCCATAGGGAGTGGTTCTGCGAGTATGAGAAATATGATGGTGGTGATGTCTTCCTAGGGGATGATAGGAAGGCCAGAATCGTCGGACGTGAAAGGTCAAGCTGAAGCTGCAAGGTGGGAGGATTAGAACACTTCCTGGTGTTTTGCATATTCCTACATTGGCCAGAAATCTGATTTCTGTAAGCAAGATGGATGATGCGTGTAAAAACAGTGTTCGAGAAAGATTCCTGCAAGATGGTTCGGGGAGCACTGGTATTAATGCGGGGAGTTCGGACTGGAACTCTGTACAAGCTACAAGGTAGCACTGTTATTGATGGGTGTAACAATTCTGTGGTTCCTGTAAGTGGAGTGGAAAGCCTGGCTATCTCTTGAGAAAAGACCATGCTATGGCATCAAAGGCTTGGACATATTGGAGAGAAGGGCCTTTGGATACTGCATAGAAATGGTATGGTAGAAGGCATGTCTAATTTCTCTCTGGATTTCGATTTCTATGAACATTGTGTATATGGGAAGCAGAATCGGGTGAGTTTTCCTTCTGGTGCTAAGAGGGCGAACAAGATATTAGATCTTGTGCACAGTGATGTGTTTGGACCTGTGTCAGTTCCATCACTGGGAAAGTCTGTGTACTATGTTTCATTTATAGATGACTTCTCAAGGAATACACAGATACTTTTCTTGAGGAAGAAATCTGAAGTCTTTGACAAATTTAAAGAATTTAAGGCTCTGGTGGAAAAATAGACAGAGAAGAAGATAAAGGTGTTGAGGACAGATAATGGTGGGTAGTTCTGCAAGAAGGAATTTGAAGAGTTCTGTAAGAAGTGTGGCATAGCACGGCAGAAGACTACTCCATACACACCTCAACAAAATGGAGTTGCAAAAATAATGTACAGAACACTAATGGAAAAGGCAAGAAGCATGCTCAGTGGTACCGGGTTAGGACAAGAATTTTGGGCAGAGGCAGTGGAGACTGCATGTTACTTGGTTAACAGATCACCTTCATCAGCGTTGGAGGATAAGACTCCACATGAGGTATAGACTGGTAAGAAACCATCTCTTTCACATCTAAGGGTATTTGGATGTGATGCATATGTACATGCTCCAAAGGAGAAAAGGACCAAGTTGGATAATAAATCTGAAAGGTGCATCTTTATTGGGTATAAGGATGGTTTAAAGGATTACAAGCTTTGCAACCCAGAAACAAGGAAGGTTGTGTACAGCCGAGATGTGGTGTTTATAGAGGTGAAAGATGTTTTTACACATGAATTCCTACCAAAGGAACCTGAGAAGAGAGAGTTTGAGCTAAAGGAGGATGAATCAGACTCTACAGCAAAAGAAGATTCAGAAGAGGAAGAGCCACAAACTCCAGCTTTGAGAAGATCAGTTCGGGAAAAAAGGCAACCAGAAAGGTATATTCCATCTGCTTTCTTTTCAATTTTTGCCTTAACTATAACTGATGATGATCCAAGAACTGTCAGGGAGGCAGTAGATTCCGAGGATGGAAAACTCTGGAAGGAGGCCATGGTTGATGAAATGGCATCCTTGCACAAAAATGAGGCATGGGATCTAGTGGAGTTGTCAGCTGGAAGGAAGCCCATCGGGAGCAAATGGGTGTTCAAGAAGAAGACGAATGTAGAAGGCAAGGTGGAGAAATACAAATCTCAGTTGGTAGCAAAAGGTTATTCCCAAGAGCCGGGAATTGATTTTGGTGATATTTTTTCTCCTGTTGCGAACATTACTTCTATTAGATTACTTTTATCTTTTGCTGCTGCATTTGATTTTGAGATAGAACAGATGGATGTGAAGACAGCATTTCTTCACGGGGATCTAGAAGAGAAGATCTACATGAAGCAACCTGAAGGCTTTATGGTGAAGGGTAAGAAAGAACTGGTATGCAGGTTGAAGAAGTCTCTGTATGGGTTAAAACAGGTACCAAGGATGTGGTATCAGAAATTTGATACCTATATACGGGGACTTGGCTTCACAAGAAGCAAGGAGGATCATTGTGTTTATTTTAAATTAATTGGTGACCGTGTTATTTATTTGGTCTTGTATGCGGATGATATTTTGTTGATTGGAAATGACAAAGAAAATATCCAAGATTTGAAGACCCAACTATTCTCCAAATTCGACATGAAGGATCTTGGTGCTACAAACTATATTTTGGGCATGGAAATTAAGAGAGATTGGGCAAAGAGGAAGCTCTGTTTAAACCAGAGGAAGTATGTTGAGACTATATTCAAGAGGTTCAATATGCAGGATAGTAAACCGGTGAATGTTCCTATTCCTGTAGGTGTAAAGTTGTCTGTTGAACAGTGTCCCAAGACACAAGAACAAGAGGATAATATGTCTCGTGTTCCATATGCAAGTGCAGTGGGTAGTCTGATGTATGCAATGGTCTGTACTAGACTAGACATTGCACATGAAGTGGGAGTATTGAGCAGGTTTATGTCAAACCCAGGGAAGGAGCATTGGACGGCAGTGAAGCGGGTTTTCAGATATTTACGTGGCACTAGTGATTATGGCTTATGCTACCAGGGAAGACCAGGATTGGAAAGAATGTTGGACATTCATGGTTTTGTTGATGCGGACTGGGCTGGAGATCTGGACCAAAGAAGATCTACAAGTGGGTATGTGTTTAGCCTATTTGGAGGTGCAGTCAGTTGGATGAGTAAAAGATAGTCTGTAGTGGCGCTTTCAACTACAGAGGCAGAATACATAGTAGCCACTCATGCAAGCAAGGAAGCAGTTTGGTTGCAGATATTGTGTTCAAGTATGGGGTTGGTACAGCAAGATATAAGGATAGACTGTGATTCCCAAAGTGAAATTTTATTTTCTAAGAACCCTGCTTATCATTCAAAGACAAAGCACATTGATGTTCAATATCACTTTATTAGAGATATGGTTGAGGCTAAAAGGTTGTTGCTGGTAAAGGTGGACACTCTGAAGAATATTGCAGATGCATTGACGGAGTCTGTGAGCACTCAGAAGTTCTCTTGGTGTAGAGAAACAATGGGTGTTGAAGAATTGGCCCAATGACTAAGCTCTCTTGTGGCCCCCTGTGGAAAGAAAACAACAAGTGGGAGAATGTTGGGTATGTGTTATATTCTTTTCATGACTAGCCCCATGAGGCATGCGTTGCGCCCACAGGGCGGCGGGGGGCGCGGGGGCGACGGCCCCCCCATTGTTGGGGTTCGGTGTAGCGCCCGGCCCCGAAAAAAAAAAATTTGGGTGTGCCGGGCCACCACATGCTTTGTGCATGAGTTTGCACATGGTTTTGGGGTATGGTGGTTTCGACTAGTATTTTGTAGATCCGATCAAGGGAACTACAGTTATGTTCTAATCCAGGGTTAATGGATTGGGGTTTATGTATGCTTCGGCATGTATATATATGTGTTGTAACACTAAAGGAATATAATGAAAAATCAAGCTGGTCGTCCCGATTTGGGATCCAGGGGAAAATCTCTGTGTTTATCTGTTTTATGTTTTATGCTCTTGCTATTGTTTATTTTCTGTTATAAGAATCGTATGTAGATATTTATGTTTAGGGTTAAAACCTACATTTGGTATCGGAGCTGTTTCGGCTTCAAGGGGATGCCTTTTTTGTTGAGGGTTTTTTGCTCGGGCCTGTGGTAGACCCTGTTCAGTGGGAGATCTGCGGGATCGATTCTTGCGGTGAAAGAAGATGGCAAGCGGCGGAAAGATAGAGATCGAGAAATTTAATGGTCAGAGTTTTGAGTTGTGGAAGCTCAAGATGGAGGATATGCTGGTGGATAAAGATCAGTGGATCGCGGTAGATCCAGGTACTAAACCAACGGCAATGTCAGATGAAGACTGGAAGAAACTGGATCGGAAGGCTAAGAGCACAATACGGTTGTGTGTCTCAGATTCAGTATTGTTGAATGTATCTGGGGAAGCTACGACGAAGAATTTGTGGGAAAAACTTGGGAATTTGTACCAATCTAAGTCTCTGGTGAATAAGTTGTTCCTGCGGAAAAAGCTATATAACCTGAGGATGAAGGATGGAGACTCGGTGACAGAGCATCTGAACGCCTTCAATACTGTGGTAAGTCAGTTGTCATCTGTTGATATTAAAATCTCAGATGAAGATAAGTGCATCATCTTGTTGTGTTCTCTACCAGATTCATGGGACAGTCTGGTTATTGCAATAGGTAGCAATACAACTACCTTGAATTTTGATGACATTGTCTCAGCCTTGCTATCGGAGGAAATGAGACGGAGAAATATGGAGGGTCGGAATGGAGATGCCTTATCTATACGAGGAAGGTCCCAGAACAGAAACAAGAATAAGGTTTCGAGTGGGAGATCTAAATCTAGAGAGATATCTAAATCTCCTGGAAAGTTTGTAAAGGTGTGCTGGAAATGCGGAAAGGAAGGGCACTACAAAAAGGAATGCAGATCTAAAGCTCCTGAGAAAGGAAAGGGATCTGATGAAGGTCCTTCTGCAGAGGCAAAAACCACCTCGGATGAAGGTGGGGATGTGTATTTGGCTTCTTCTTTAAATACACATGTAGATCATGAGTCATGGTTGATTGACTCGGGTGCATCCTTTCACTTCACTCCCCATAGGGAGTGGTTCTGCGAGTATGAGAAATATGATGGTGGTGATTTCTTCCTAGGGGATGATAGGAAGGCCAGAATCGTCAGACGTGGAAAGGTCAAGCTGAAGCTGCAAGGTGGAAGGATTAGAACACTTCTTGGTATTCTGCATATTCCTGCATTGGCCAAAAATCTAATTTCTGTAAGCAAGATGGATGATGCAAGTGTAAAAATAGTGTTCAAGAAAGATGCCTACAAGATGCTTCGGGGAGCACTGGTATTAATGCGAGGAGTTCAGACTGGAACTCTATACAAGCTACAAGGTAGCACTGTTATTGATGGGTGTAACAGTTCTGTGGTTCCTATAAGTGGATTGGAAAGCCTGGCTATCTCTGGAGAAAAGACCATGCTATGGAATCAAAGGCAGAATACATAGCAGCCACTCATGTAAGCAAGGAAGCAGTTTGGTTGCAGAGATTGTGTTCAAGTATGGGGTTGGTACAGCAAGCTATAAGGATATACTGTGATACCCAAAGTGCAATTTTCTTGGCTAAGAACCCTGCTTATCATTCAAAGACAAAGCACATTGATGTTCAATATCACTTTGTTAGAGATATGGTTGAGGCTCAAAGGGTGTTGCTGGTGAATTTGGTCACTCTGAATAATGTTGCAGATGCATTGACGGAGTCTGTGAGCACTCAGAAGTTCTCTTGGTGTAGAGAAACAATGGATGTTGAAGAATTGGCCCAATGACTAGGCTCTCTTGTGGCCCCCTATGGAAAGAAAAAAACAAGTGGGAGAATGTTGGGTATGTGTTATATTCTTTCCACGACTAGCCCCACGTGTTGTACGTTGCGCCGGGCACAACAGGGGGGTCACGGGGGGGCGGCAGCCCCCCCTGTCGGGGTCCGCGGCAGCGCCCCGGTGAATTTTTTTTTTTGTTGGTGTGCGGACCCACCCATGTTTTGTGCATGAGTTTGCACATGGTTTTGGGGTATGATGGTTTTCGGCCCCTAGTATTTTTTTTTAGATCCAGTCAAGGGAACTACGGTTATGTTCTAATCTAGGGTTAATGGATTGGGGTTTACGTATGCTTCTGCATGTATATATATGTGTTGTAACACTAGAAGGAATATAATGAAAAATCAATCTGGTCGTCCCGATTTGGGATCTAGGGGAAAATCTCTGTGTTTATCTGTTTTATGTTTTATGCTCTCGCTATTGTTTATTTTCTGTTATAAGATTCGTGTGTAGATAATTTCTGTTCAGGGTTAAAACCTACAAAAACGACAATAAAAATTTTAGGTCGAACTATTATTTTGGTCGGGCTATTAGTTCGGACGAACTTTGTTTAAAATTTCGGCCGAACTTTTTCTTGTAAATATAGCTTCCATGAGAACCTCATAAATTTTTCAGAGGTTTTCTTACCGTTATGCGACTATTGGAGAGGTAAGATTATTGGAGAGGTAACTGTTAAATTTTTTGGTTTTTTGTGTTTGTCTTTATTTCATTTTGGTTTTCGAACTTCGTAGTGATTTTTCATGCTTCTCTCCTCATCTTCTCGTGCTCGGCCTTACGTTTTTGTCTACAACTTAGAAGTTTATACACTGTTGAAAAATTTAGGAAATTTTATATACTGTTGAAAAATTTTGGAGGGAAGTTTATATGTTGTTGAAAAAATATGGAGAGGGAAGTTTATTAACTATAAATTTATCCAATTTTATTAAAGATGAAACCTCTGATGTTTGCTTCCATAGAGAATATCAATGTTCTAAAAACATGAGCGTTATAAAAATTTCCATCCTTTGATGTGAATTTGATGGAAATTTCATGGAGAGAATATCGGTATTAGATTAATACATCATTAATGTAATATATATATAATTGTGCTAGAGTATTATATGGGTAGATTAGTTTTAGTTATTCAAGTGCGGATTGTGCCTCGTGTTCTGCCCAATTAAAAATTGTATTCTAATCTTGTTAGAACAATTTTTCTCGCACTGTTATTAATTGTTATATGTGTAAATGAAAGTATTATTGATTTTAGATTTATTTATATAATTAAAAATTTTATAATAACTTTTATCAAATTGACAGAGAAAATAGGTTCCGCAAAATTTATAAAATAAATTTATATAAAGAAAACCAAATGACCTTACAAATATTAGCATAGACACTCACGTACTCAATTATATACTCTAAGAATAATCAATAAGGATGTTGGCTCTACTCCTGTCTTATCTCACTACTTTACTCGTACATCCATGTTACTACTTATAACTTATCCCTACCGGGGAGTTATGCTACTGGATATGAAATATGCTTTGTAACTACTCGAAAGGATGTTTACTCTGTTTCTTTTCCAATTACTGATGGAGCTTGAACATTGTGATTTTCACATTAGCTATAAGGAGATACATAATAAATATGATATGATTAGCAAGTGTAATACAAGCATTACTAACCCTTATGTATTCACAAAATAGGTGTGACTTTGTCCCTCTCCTTATCAGTCGAGCCTTAAAGCACGTCCTTTTCAGTACAAGTTGTTGCACCACCAGATCTCTACACTTACAGAACTATACAATACTAGGGACAAATTTTTCTTACTTCCCACGGTCACACTCACAGTATTCAAGGCCACTGGTATGTCGCAGTGAATTTAGGATCACTGTAATACAATTGGGGCCACTATTTCTATTTAGATACTGTAAATAGCAGCCATATTATCCTGTCAATTGTAATTATATAGTGTTAGTAGTTGCCGGATGGAACTTACCTTAAGGAACTTATAGATCTAGAAGTATGGATTACAATGTCAAATATGAAACCTATGTGAGAATTAGTTAGAACTTAACGGCAAGGCTTCAAGAGAGGTTGTCAAGAGAAATAGATAACCACCTTCCCTAGCCTCTTAAAGATAAGAATCCAAGAAAAGAAGGATGGCAAAAAGAAGCCTATTCCTTTCAAGATACTCGTACTAATTAAGTAATAAAATGATGAAGCTTAGAAGGAATCATGAATAGTGAACAGGTTCTTTTGCAATCCACATAATAATTTCAAAATAATGCTACCACCCCAATCCTTTGAAGCAGCTTGTTTGCATTAGGCAAGGATTCGTAAGGCTGCTCTATTGTTAAATAGAGGTTATTGATGCAACTATAATTTTAAGGTCTATGAAAATTTTATGTTGTAATAAAGTGGTTTTTAGATATGTTATATTCTTTGATAAATGTACCCCTAGGGATGTACCTTCTTGGCATTGAAGTACATTTGTTGGCATCTTCTCTCTTGAGTTTTATAGTGATAACAATTTCCTACCTTGGCTGGTTCTTATGTCCCACTTCTATCAACCCAACTGTTATCTATAAATGATCACTACGCCTCTAAACTGGATCTGAAATTGATTGGTTCACAATAGCTACCTTTGAAGCTTTGCAATAGCTATATCCAGTCTTTATAACTAACTTCCTATATATAGCCCAATTAAAAATTGTATTCTAATCTTGTTAGAACAATTTTTCTCACATTTTTATTCACTGTTATACGTGTAAATGAAAGTATTATTGATTTTAGATTTATTTATATAATTAAAAAGATTATAAAAAATTTTATCAAATTGACAGAGAAAATAGGTTCCGCAAAATTTATAGAATAAATTTATATAAAGAAAACCAAATTACCTTACAAAGCTTAGCACAGACACTCACCTACCCAATTATATACTCTTAGAATAATTATAATTTTTTAAAGAAACTATAATTTTAAGGTTTATGAAAATTTTCTAATGTAATAAAGTTGTTTTCAGATCTGTTATATGCTTGGATAAATGTGCCCCTAGGGATGTACCTTCTTGGCATTGAAGTACATTTGTTGGCATTGTTTCTCTTGAGTTGTCTAGTGTATTGGATTGAAGGGAAGTAAAGTATTTATGTGTTTTTCTGCTGCAATTAAATATTTATGTGTTTTCAAATATGTCATATGCTTGGATAAATGTGCCCCTAGGGATGTACCTTCTGGGAATTGAAGTACATTTATTTGCATTAAAGCAACTATAATTTTAAGGTTTATTAAGTTTTTCTGTTGTAATAAAGTGGTTTTCAGATCTGTTATATGCTTGGATAAATGTGCCCCTATGAATGTACCTTCTTGGCATTGAAGTACATTTGTTGGCATCTTTTCTCTTGAGTTGTCTAGTGTATTGGATTGAAGGGAAGTAAAGTATTTATGTTTTTTTCTGCTGCAATTAAATACTTTAGATTATACCCAAAGCATAAAATTAACAAGGGCCATTGCCATTGCCTTGATTGGGTCTCCTCTATGTAATTCCATTGTTGGTTTGTGTAATTTGACTAATGTGAGCACTTTTTTCTGATGTAATAAAGTGGTTTTCAGACATGTTATATGCTTGGATAAATGTTCCTTAGGGATGTACCTTCTTGGCATTGAAGTACATTTGTTGGCATATTTTCTCTTGATTTGTCTAGTGTATTGGATTGAAGGGAAGTAAAGTATCTATGTGTTTTGTTGCTGCAAGTAAATACTTTAGATTATACCCAAAGCTAAAAATTAACAAGGATTATATCCTTAGTGGCCATTACCATTGCCTTGATTGGGTCTCCTCTATGTAATTCCATTGTTTGTTTGTGTAACTTGAATCATGTGAGTACATTTTTCCGTTGTAATAAAGTGGTTTTCAGATCTGTTATATGCTTGGATAAATGTGACCCTAGGTATGTACCTTCTTGGCATTGAAGTACATTTGTTGGCATCTTTTCTCTTGAGTTGTCTAGTATATTGGATTGAAGGGAAGTAAATTATTTATGTGTTTTTCGACTGCAATTAAATACTTTAGATTATACCCAAAGATGAAAATTAACAAGAATTAGATCCTTAGTGGCCATTGCCATTTCCTTGATTGGGTCTCCTCTATGTAAGACCATTGTTGGTTTGTGTAATTTCACTCATGTGAGCACTTTTTTTTATTGTAATCAAGTGGTTTCAAATCTTTTATATGCCTGGATAAATGTGCCCCTAGGGATGTACCTTCTTGGCATTGAAGTACATTTGTTGGCGTTTTTTCTCTTGAGTTGTCTAGTGTATTGGATTGAAGGGAAGTAAAGTATTTCTTTGTTTTGCTGCTACAATTAAATACTTTAGATTATACCCAAAGCTGAAAATTAACAAGGATCAAATCCTTATTGGCCATTGCCATTGCCTTGATTGGGTCTCCTCTATTGAATTCCATTGTTGATTTGTGTAATTTGACTCATGTGAGCACTTTTTTCAGATATGTTATATGCTTGGATAAATGTGCCCCTTGGGGTGTACCTTCTCTGCATTGAAGTACCTATGTTGGCATATTTTCTCTTGAGTTGTCTAGTGTATTGGATTGAAGGGAAGTAAAGTATCTCTATGTTTTTTTGTTGCAATTAAATACTTTATATTATACCCAAAGCTGAAAATTAACAAGGATTAGATCCTTAGTGGTCATTGTGATTGCCTTGATTGGGTCTCCTCTATGTAAGTCCATTGTTAGTATGTGCTCAATAATCAATTGTCGATAATGTTCATTTTTGGGCTGATGGTTTGTAAGTAAAATTTTAAGGTTGGACTACTCTCCTAGTTGTTACCTGGTTAAATATGCTTGTATTATTAACAACAAGACAGGTTTATCTTCTAATTATGATTCATTTTTATTCACTATTTTAGGAAAATCCTATCCTCGTATGTTTAAACATGGTTTCATTTTTATTTAAAAGTTGTGTTTGCAAATTTTTCTATCAATGACTTTATAGCAGCTTGGAAAAGAAGGCATGGGTTCCAAAAATTCTTATTTTTGGTTTCCAAAAGGTACATGGCAATGGTGAAAATACTTGGTCAAGAGTCGACGCAAGTACAAAGCAAGATCAACTAAAAATCGCCACGGTGACAGTGTACAAGGTGAGAAAGTTTTTTAGTTTCCTTTGATTGTTGACCAAGGTAGGACCAGTTTCTACAAGAATATATATTTTTTTATAAGAATTCAGAAATATTGCAGCATGATGATGTCAATGACAGCAAGAGGAGGTCGCAAGAATCAAGGAAAAAGTTGACTTTTGTGAAAAGCACCAAATGATGAAATTGGGAAAAAATCAATGGATAGAGATTGGAAGGGTGAGGGAACATTACCCTCATCCACATGATTAGTAATCAGAGAGCTTTTGGGGTCCGAAAGGCTTCTACTGGGGAGGAATGATCAGAGGCTTAGTATTTTAGCTCAAAAACGAAAGTGCTCAGAATTTAATGAAACTAGAATGATAGCGACCGTCCCATTGCAAGGAATCCAATGCAACTCATTTCTTTGAAAACCGAGTTCATATGAAGGAGTTATGGTTTGCTAATCATCGTTCAAAACAAGCAAATTTTTTATTAAAAAATTGCAGAACAGGTCCAGGCTGATGACATGGAAGCCCAGTCAGCATTCAAGGAATCTTCTTCAGTTTAATTCCAATGGGACTGTGACAAGTTTCACTACTAGATTCGTCAGTTTGGTTTGTGAAGGTGAAATTTGTCCAATAACCTCCTAAGGTTGAATTTGGGTTTATGATTCTATGTGCTAGAAATTATTTTTTTAATTTAGTTAAGGTTGGAATTAATGTGTGTGTGTGTGTGTGTGTGTATATATATATATATTGTATGGTGAGGAGGAGGAACTAAGGAAATGGACAGCGCAGGTGATTTTTCTCCCGCCCTAGGGTTTCAAGTCCCAAACGATGCCGCCGCATGCCGGAACGCGTCGACCTGGTGATGCAGTCATGGAATTGATCGTAGAGATGTATCTATGTGGAGATGGAATGGATTTATGCTCTTTTGTGGCCATACGAAGGATGGGAAGGTTTATGGAGCATGGTGGGGATTTCTCGCGGCTGCCATTACATGGGTCCCCTGCAAACCAGACGGGCAGACTATGTCTTATTTCTCAACTGTGCAAGACGAAGCCCTTTCGTTTCAAACTGTGCACTTTTGCTGGAATGGTGGGCACAGCGGACCACTTGTCGGCAGTTGGGAGGTGTTGTTCCCACACCCCATGCTTGACGCTTGGCTTGATACTCTGCTCTGTCTGCAATTGGGCAGAGCCAGTGCCATGAGCTCCTTTTGTTATTATGAGCGGGAGCTTACGCACACTTTGCGCATTTCACTGATGGCCGCCTACTCTTTGCGCTGGCCCTCACTGGTGGGCAGCTATTGGGTTGTCGACTATCTCTCTGTGCATGATGGGAAGCCACCACAGATGCAGACACAACAGGACAAGCAGAAGCCCGAACCATACAACACTGCAAATGAATATCGGGTAAGCACACACAGGTTTCAGATTTTTCTCAAATCTCTTGAGGGGAACAGTTTATTATTTTGGATAAATGAATCTGATCAGGTTACTGACCTGGAGAAATCCATTTGGCTATCCACTGGTTATCCTAGCCACGTTCAGTCCCTCATCCATGAAGGGAGATCTCTACAGGACTCCAGCATCCTCAGTGATAATGGAATTTTCCCTGCTGCCACCATTTATCTCAATCTGAGACTGAGAGGCGGTGTTGTTGGGCAGCACAGTGCCCAGGGCTCCAGGGGAATGACCTATAAGAATATTTTAAAGGGGAAAAATACATCTGATGCCCCTACAGCACAGGCAGATTATGGCCCAAAACCATACATTGTGGAACAACTCAACCAGACTCCAGAACTGCAGATCGAACTACCTGAGATAGATGAGCATAGATCCGTTTTTGAATCACAGACACTCATATGCAGATTTAACTATTTCTGGCCAAAAGTAATGGAGCTTTTTCATTGTATTTTCACTAACTGGACAGCAGATTGTGAAATACATCTTTGTTCAAAGGGATTCTTCATTGTTAAATTCTTAACTTTGGAGATCAAAGATCATATCCAAAAGGCTGGTCCTTGGTTCTGGGGATCCACCAGACTATTCACCACACCTTAGTTTCCAGATTTTGACGCAAATACCATGGAGGTATCCAAAATGCTGGTCTGGGTGAGCCTATACTCCCACTACATTTCTGGAATGAAGATTTTCTTGGCAGCATTGGAGACATGATCGGGAGCTACATCAAAACTGATACCCAATGCATGGAGGAGAGGGTCTTCACCTTTGCACGCATCTGGGTGGAAGTGGACCTCAACAAGGGGCTTCCGGAATGCATCCTACTGACTCACAAATAGCAAAAATGGACGCAGCATCTTGATTATGAGAACACTGCCTTCAGGTGCAGAATATGTAGGAATACCGGGCATTTGCAAAACACTTGTCCAGAAGCTAAAAGAGATAATAGAAAAAAGAAACAGATAGGGAAAGCCACAAAGGGCTGGAAATTTCCATCTGTGGAACCAGAACAGAAGGTGGAAGAAGTTGAGACGGAACCCACCCCAAAAGAAAACAACCAGACAACAACCGAAGCTAAGACACAAGAACAGGAGATGCAAGAGCCTATAAACATGGCTCAGGCGTCTTTGGACCAAGAGGCACCAGAAAGTGGAGGGCACAAACGACAACATAACTTAGACACATCTGATTCGAATAAGGACAATGGAGCAACCATAGCTGAAAATCAGCTCGCACTTATCACAACTTTTCCATCACCAGGTCCATGGCGAAAAGTTGAAAAGAAAAAAGAGAGGAAAATTTAATTTTTCACTCCTCTTGTAATTTAGCATCTAGCTGCAAAGTATTTGCATGTCTCTGAAAATTACAGCAAAGTGTAACATGTAATTTTGTTTTCATTAATAAAATTACGAATTTTTCCTTTGTGAAAAAAAATATATATTGTATGGTTAAGGTCATATATATATTATATTTTATTAATCTAATTTCAAACCTTAACTAATGTTATTAATTCCGCATATTTTTATTAAACCCAAATCAATTTTAATACATTGGCATTACATATATGTTTCACAAACCATAGTTCCAATGCCATAGATTAATTACATGGCACATATTATTTTTATATATGCTAAGGTCATGGCAGATAGTATTATTACCGTTGGCATATTAAATTCGAGTCGAAGGTTTGAGTATCATATAGCAAACATTAAAGGTGGAAGTGTTATATCTATAGTTCGAATGGTGGTGTCATTAAGGTTCGGGTGTTACATATATTTGTTGCAAAAAACATTAGGATCGAGGTAAGGGTTCGACCCCGTGACATCATACCCACCACTCAGCGCATTTACCATTGGGCCAAGGGCCCATACCTTGAAAAATTTTGCAGAGAATTTATATTTCAACGTGCTTTTATTCTCTGATGGTGGAATGGAGGGGGCTAGCCCCCTCCCATATGACCAAGCAGCGAAAACCAAGAGCTAGCGCCTTTCCACTAAGTGGATTTTAAGTGCGCTATCCACCAGTTAAATATAGCTTAAAAACTAATTAATCCTGCACCTAATTAGTGACGCTTTTAGAGGAGTTGATATTTTCAGAGATTCCCCCAAATTTATCAGAGTTAACTCCAGCTTTCTAGATTTGGAGGAGAAATTGGGGGAAAGTTTGTTTTTTCCATAACTGAGGAAATTTTCAACCAAATTGAGCTTAGAAATAGTCATTCTTGGCTAATTGGCATGATATGAAGACATTGGAATGGGTTTTAGAGGCATAGGAGCTCATTTAAAAAGGTTTTTGTTGCCTTGAATAATTTTGAATCCTAGGGCCACTAGGAGAGAAGGCCATGCCTAGAGCATATGGTTACCAAATTGAGTAAATAAATAGTCATTTACGATAGATTTCAACATTTTCAACACATTGGAATAGGTTCCAAGATAATTTGATGCATGTAAACAACAATTTGATCACAGTTGAGCTAATACAAAGGCCCAAGCTATGAAGCTGGACCAAGGAGATGTAGCCCGGGAGGGGTGAAATCCTTCATAAAAAAAAAAATTTAAGGATCAGTTGTTATGGTTTGTTGTTATTTATGTTTTGTTATTCAACCTTTTAAAATCATGCTTTATTCTTACAAATTCACTCATAAAATCCAGTTTTAATTACCTCTTTGACACACATAAAGCAGTAAGGGAACCTGTACATCAAGCATAAGATCAGTAAATAAGTTTTATATATGAAAATGAAATTAGCACAAAAAACTAACATTCAAATTCAGATCACTTACATAGTGAAATTGATTTAGCATATGGTTTAAAAGATTATCAGGCAACCATATTCACCCATACTACTTAGTTTTTTTTTCAATTATATCGATGTATATGGCGTATGAGGTATAATTATGCTTATCAATTAACAATGTATTTTTTATGTGTTTGACAAATTGCAATTGAAACACCACAACAAAATGTGGTGCAATGGCCACAAATTTCTCATTAAAAGGTTGGATGAAAAGATGAAAAAATTTGATAGTTGGATAACTATTGTTTTTCAGGTTGTCAATGTTTCCTCTAGAGGTGACAAACATCCATAAGTATCTAACAACTGATACTATGGGAAACTGCATGACATACTTGAATATGACTTTAAATCCTTCAATTTAGTTTTGTTCGATGTCAAATGGTTCAAGCTATGAATCCATGAATGTGACCCTGATAGAATTTTTAGTAAGCATAATCGCAAAGTTGTGATGGTTAATATAAGGAATGTTGATCTAGGATTAGAGCCATATATTCTTCCAAGAAAATGTGAACAGGTATTTTACATAGACATTCCAGGTAAAGCGGGTTGGTCATATGTTATTAGATATGATCCCAAAGGAAGGCCCGTAAATTATAATGCAACAAAAGAAGATGAAATTGAAGAAGAATATGATGTAGAGGAGAAGGGGGTTCATGCAGTGTCAAACGAAGACGTCAAATAATTTCAAGGAATATATATTAATCAATACAATGTTAATTTTTATGAACTAGATGATATTGACATTGTGTCGGACGAAGAACTTGAAGAAACTGAACCAAATGTAGAAGAGCATGTTCCACATGATTATATAGACGATGATGATGATGATGTTCATATGGTGAATCCTTTGAACATGAATTTTGAACTAGAAGATACAGATTATGAGTTGGATGAGGAAGAGGATTAATGATATCAAAATGTTGAAAATTACGAGGAATGTATTTATATGTTTTCAGTTGGTTTGTTCTCTTTATTTCACCTTAAATTTGTATTTTCCTAGTTTTTATGTTTGAATGTTATTGTGTTTCTTTCAAATATATTATAGTATATGGATTGGGGAATTGAGAGTGATGTGGGGGGGTCGGGGGGGAAGAGTGGCCATATGATCTTCCACCTTCACATGGTTGGCCTTGTTTAGTAGAGAATATATTATTCTTGAAGAGAAGAGAAGCTCATTTAAGTTGATACCATCATTTCCAATTTTAACATTGGTTCGTCTAATTACTAATTATTAATGGAAATTATGCTTTGACCCCACATAGATTGACCTGTGAATGGGGCTTGTTGTTGAACAAACTAGAAGGCCTGACAAGTACGCCAAGGCTTGGATGCACAACAAAAATTTGGAAATAAGGCCCACTATCACCACAGCCTAAGTCCCCTTCTCTTCTCAAATTTTCATTGATGAGAAGAGTCCTAGTATTTCCTACTTGTGATAGGTGAGTCTTGGATAAATTTTAAAGTAGGGAAACGATATTTCATTCGATGGAAAGATACACTGAAGTCTCAAACCCTTCTAATAAGCTTTAAATATTTCCATGAAATACCCCTTGATATTTAAGCTACACGAGACCTAGGGCTGAGGTACAATTCCAAAGCTAGATATGCCAAAGGTCAAGGTAATGAGAGGAAAGATTTCTAGGATTATATTTTTCATGAATTTAATGATCCAAAACCTTCAAATAATCCCCTAAGTTTAAGGAGCACCTTCTAGGTTCCTGACTTGGTACAATAGCTAGGGAATCAAATATCTCAAAGTATTTCTAATCATATTGAGCCTCTATAAATCCTGGGTTCTTATATATCATGGAAAGAAAAAACAGAGTTCCCACAAGGGGGTTTCATAATTATTTTTATAAAATTGACTAAATTAATATTTAGGTGTTAAAATTTTGTTTATAATTGATTAATTAAGGAGCATGGTACTAACAAATGATAATATTTTGTTTTTAATGATGAGCTAATTATGTTGACTGATATATTTGTTTCTCTACTACCAACATGGTTAGATTTTTAAATCTCCTTCTAGCTACCACAAAGTTTTGAACTTGGATTCTCATATAGAATGTGACCCTTCAAATCAAATTTCTTGTGGGATTTGATTCAAATTATATTTAACTTTTATTTGAAAATAAATTCTTATTTTTATATGGGTAAGTAAGTAAATTTTTTATATTTATTAAATATATTTTAAGTATAATTATATAATTTAATTATGATAAATTTATAATATATATAAAAATTGACTTATAAGAAAATTATCACATAGACACATATGTAAGAGATATTAGCATATATATTTATAGATAAAAATATGAAAAATAAGCATAACATTACAATTCTAAATTACAAGAAGAACCATTAAATGTTTGTATTTGTGTAAGAGATAGAGAATACAGAGAGAGAAAAATCCACTAACTTTCAATCATTTATTTTATAAATATAACATGAGGATGCACACGCTAAGAAGGGCATATCGTCAACATCAACCCTTTATTGAGGGTGCATTTGTAGATTTATAGCTACATCAATGATCCAGGTGGTTATTGGTGGCCACCCACCTATTCTATTTGGACCCCTGCCATCGGTTCTTTCAGTTTTTCACTTTCAGCACTGCTTACTATTTTTAGCAGGTTTTTGGGTCCTGAACTTCCGAAGTCGTTTTGGGGCCATAACGATATAGGTGGATATTGGTGGCCACCCACCTATTCCATTTGAAACGCCACCATCAGTTCTTTCAGTTTTTTAGTTTCAACACAACTTACTATTTTTAGTAGTTTTTCGGGTCCTGAACTTCCAGAGCCGTTTTGAGGCCCTAAACAATGTTTTTTGGGAAACCCAAGAGAAACGTGGGTCCATGGATCGTTGTTTCTCACACCAAAAGTTGTACTCCACGGATAGATCTTTCTAATGAGGTATGGTGCACGTCAAACGGAGATCGTGTGCCAAAGTTACATCCCTGGGAAGTTGAAACACCAATTTACCCAAACAAGGCCCATAGTTTTGGCGCTTCATCTCCTAGGGTTAGGTTTTTTGATGTTTAGAGTTTTCCTTTGTTTCTCAATAATAAATAGTCCCTCAATCCTCATTGTAACATAGTTCAGAGGCATGTAGCCACCACATCTCTTCTCAGAGATAAGCTACCATCGCCCTAGCTAGTTTATTTCCATTCTATCTGTATATATATATTTTAGTTATTTGATATTAATGAAATGAAGTATTATTTCCACTGAATATTTGTATTTTATTATTTTCCTACATAAATACAAATCAGTGGTATCATAGCGGTCTGCTCTTTCTCTATTTTTCTTTGCATGTCCCCAATGAGGTCGGGATATAAGGAGTTAGGGCTTGATCTGGTTAAACCCCTGCAAGATCAGCCTCACAAACCCCAACAACCTCCCATGGTGGAAGAAAATAAAGACAAGAGAGTAGGAGATCCTATCAAAATATTGCTCGAGGAGGCCCTCGAGAAACAAAGGAACACAATGATGGATAACTTTGCTCAGATCCTTCAACGGTTGCCCACCTATGGCGCATATGCATCCAACAACTACTATGGAGGCACCACTCCCTTCAAGGTACAGGTAAACTTTGACATTCCTTTATTTGAATGCTAGATAGATGCAGACTTCGTAGATAGATGGTTGAATTTGCTAGAAGGGTATTTCTCGGTCCATGATTTCTCTGACCGATAAAAAATTATTTTTGCACTCCTCAATGTCGCCCCCCATCTCAAAGACTGGTGGGAAACCTACTGTGAGCAAAAGGATGAGGGGGAACCCTCTCTATTCTCGGCCACACCCACTTGGAATTCGTTTTGAGATGGCATCAAGGAACAATATTACCCCGTGGGGAGCTATGAGTACAAGTACATCCAATGGACCACATTGTGACAGCAAAGGGATCAAGATGTGCACGAACTGACGAATTTGTTCCATACCCTGTGCACAAATTTGGGTATTAAAGGTTTGGAGAGAAATTTGGTGTTGAAGTACCGCAGCTATATGCACAAGCACATTCAGGAGGAAATGTATTTCCTCGACATTACCTCGCTTAGCATGGCATATCGTTATGCCGCCAAGATCGAGCAGAAATTTAAGCATAAGAAGTGAGACTTTGGATCCGCGAATCCAAAGCCAGGGAAAGGCGCCCCTGAACCACGGAACAGGAGGCAGAACCAAAGTGGAGAGACTCAGAACACCACCACAAATCCAAATAAGGACATGGGGACGTGGTGTGAATTTCATAACAGCCCCACTCACACCACAAATGAGTGTCGGGCCAAAAAATCGTTGGTGGCCAAACTGAAGGCACTCGAATCAGATGCATGTTTCGATCTTGAGCCAAAAACAAACAAGGGAGATTACAAAGGGAAGAAAATCATTAATGCATACCCTAGTGCCATTTTCGCCACCACCAATCTCCAGAGGGAGGATCCAGAGGAGGGGGAGCGCCTCTTCCAATCGCAGATGTGGGTGAAGGGTTCTCCACTGCAATTTCTTGTTGATAGTGGAAGCCAAAAGAACCTCATTTCAGCAGAGGTCGTGAAGCAGCTCGGCCTACCAACCATAGCACACCCACAGTTGTATACTATCAGGTGGCTTCACCCAGGGAGAGATCTTCGCGTCTGCCAACAGTGTCGCCTTCCGTACAGCATCAAGCCATTCACAAATGAGGTATTGTGTGATGTTTCTCCTCTTGATGTAGCTGATGTATTATTGGGCCAACCATACATGTGTAGGCGACTTGTATGAGTCTAGGCCTCATACTGTTATTATTACTTTGGGAAATAACTTGAACGGGATACTAGAGATAGTACCGCCTCATGTCATCTCTTTGACTACTGCAAAACAACGCAGTAAGATTGTTTCCCAAACCAGGAAATTTATTTTCCTTACAACTCGCTCACAGGGAAAGAACAATATTGTGGCCACAACCTGGAAATAGGGCTCCCCTGCACAGCTGCAGCAGATGGAAAAATTCATGGAGGAATACGAGGACATTTTCTCCTTACTCACAGAGGTTCCTCTACACTGTCAGGAAAAACACTCCATTGATCTGACCCCTGACGCACCGCCGCCTAATATTGTAATACCTCATGCGACTACAGAGACATAATCCACACATGTACTATCTGGGGCTAATAAAGAAACCAAATTTGTTGAACGCTTCCAGCATGTCCGCCCGCAGGTCCATGACATCTTCAACAAATCTAATACCTAGTTCAACAGAATTTGCCTCATCTCATGGAGGATATCAATGCAATGGCAACCATTGCTTCCTAAGGGGGGAGGAATGATCCAGGTGGATATTGGTGGCCATCCACCTATTCTATTTGGACCCCCACCATCGATTCTTTCAGTTTTGCACTTTCAGCAAAGCTTACTATTTTTAGCAATTTTTTGGGTCCTGAACTTCCTGAGTCGTTTTGGGGCCGTAGTGATACAGTTGGATATTGGTGGCCACCCACCTATTCCATTTGAAACGCCACCATCAGTTCTTTTAGTTTTTCAGTTTCAACACAACTTATTATTTTTAGCATTTTTTCGGGTCTTGAACTTTCGGAGCCGTTTTGAGGCCCTAAACAATGTTTATTTGGAAACACGGGAGCAAATTGATCCATGGACCAATGTTGCTCACACCAAAATTTTTACTCCTCAGATAGATATTTCTAACGAGGTATGGTGCGCATCAAACGAAGATCGTATGTCAAAGTTACGTCCCTGGGAAGCTGAAACACCAATTTACCCAAATGGGCCCATACTTTTGGCGCTTCATCTCCTAGGGTTAGGTTTTTGGATGTTTAGAGTTTTCCATTGTTTCTAAATAATAAATAGGCCCTTGAGCCTCATTGTAACACAATTCAGAGGCATGTAGCCGCCACATCTCTTCTCAGAGATAAGCTACCATCGCCCTAGCTAGTTTATTTTCATTCTGTCTGTAAACATATTTTAGTTATTTGATATTAATGAAATGAAGTATTATTTCCGGTGCATCTCTGTGTTTATGTCTATTTCTATATTTTATTGCATTCTTGCATAATAGTTAGTTGCATACTTTGTGCCCTCAAACTATGTATATTTCAATTATTAATATTTCATCAACTTTCGTTTATTTTAATATTTTATTTATTATTGAATTATATATAATTACTCAAGCAATTAATTATAAACCCATTTCAAAATGCACAAAATACGTTTTGCAAAGTGCATAAGTTAGTAATATGTTTTGAATTATTATTATTTTCTAAAACGAGTTTTCACAAAATGGATAAAATGAGCAATATGTTTTGAGTTATTATTATTTTATTCTTATATTTGAAACAGTTAATCCACACATGTTTCATTCCATTTATCACGTTGTTAAGTATTTTTGAAGCTTCTCTTCAATCCCATATATCCTATTCTTTGTATCTACTTTTTTTGGTTTCATGCCCACTTGGACATTTTTTAACTCAATCAATTCGTTGAGGTCTATCCTCCAGCCTTATAGCTTTTATCCTCTCTTGGTTCTCTAGTCATTGGGTAAACCTAGAAAACTTGTATCATACATTTTTATAGATTTAGTTCCATAGGCTTAATTTCCACCCAAACACACATTCACATTATGATTTGGAACTCTCACTCCCAACTCTCTTATGTAACATCACCTTCTAGACCTCCTATACACTTCACCCTCTGGTATCAACAATTCTATCTTTAGGTTTCAAATGATCTTTAACATTTACCCTAGCCATTTCTCCACCTAGGATTTAATTTTCAACATTTACACTATTTATTTCCCCACCTAAGATTTAATTTTTATATGTCTATGAAAGTATCCTGACTTTTTATTTCATCATGTGTTTTTGCAATGGTGATTTGCAAAATGAGGAAGAATGTAGCCTCTTTACTATGATTTAATTATTGTTCAACGCATTGATTAAGCTCTACATTCACAACTTGGTATTTCCACCCTAACTTCAAACTTGATACTAAAATTTCCTTATCCAAATATGATGGAAAAATTTATAAACATGTTTTGGATTATTGGAATTGTATCTTAATGCTTTCTTTATAGACATACATAAATATAATCAATTGAAAACAAAGTTCTTGCTAGAAACTACTTAAAAGAACTCACCTAAGCCTCATAACTATCACATGTTTGTTTTGAGATTCTATTATTTTAGTTATCAAATTTTGTTATGTATGGTAATGTGGGTCTTATATATATTTCATTTTTTGAATTATTTACGATGTATGTTAAAACTTGTAAATAATATACAAATAATTAACATGGTTCATAAAATTAAGAGAAAGAAAATAATTTTCATATATATATATATATATATATATATAATGGTTATTTATAATTACAATTAATCCTAACAAAATTAGTCAGTAGTTAAAGACATATATGTTAATTTAGAATATACATGTGAAAACTATCTATTAGTTGCATTTAGTTGTATGACATAAATACATCCCTTGTGTTGTCATCTTACTTGAACCTTTGAATTGAAATAATAATAATAATAACTTGTTTTTTCCAATATAAATTAAAATATACGTAATTTATTATTTAAAAATATGAAATTAAATATCTCTCTATATGTACACATCTTTTTTCAGCTCTGGCTCTGCGGTCCACTCCCCCGCGGGGTGATCTCACCTCGTCTTCTCCCATGTAATTTCTTCCCTCTTTCGTTTTCGGGTGGGTAGTTTTTCGTCCCTTAGGTCAAGGTCACTGTCCTTTTCCTCAATCTTTCTACACAATCTCTCAGCTCTTTCTGTGCTTCTCTCGCTGTCCTTTCCTGTTTGCATCACTTTTCATCCTCCTGAGTTTCGCATCATGGGCCATGATTATTCAAACTACTCCTTAAGTCCTGACTCGGGTTTCATCCTCCCTGGACAACTCGAGTTTATGAGAAGAGCAACTAATGCGGCTCCCCCTCTTTCCCCTTCGGACAACATTGCGCCTCCCACATCCCCTGCTCATCATGAATCATTCACTCCCCCTCCTCCCATTATTCAGCCGCCCCTCGATGGAACAAAGCACCGGCAATATTCGAATCCTCCTCCGCACAGAAAGAAAGGTATTAAGGCTAAACAAAATGCAGTGAAGTTGGTGGTGGGAATTGACATTCCATTATTAGACATCCCTGTCTACCTGGAAAGAGATTTGTTCGGTCGATTGTGTGGTCGAATGGCCTCCAGAGAAGCTATTCTCAGTTGGTTGGACGAAAATTGGAAGCCTCTTTCGGGATATTCTCTTGTTTTCCATCAATTGTCCCGAGGATGGCTCCTTTTTAAACTCGTTTCTATTCAGGGTAAACTAAAATTGACTGATCGTGTCTGGAACTGGGGTCCGGCTGGATTAGTTCTCCAAAATTGGGATGTCATTTTTAATGCAGAACGCTCTCTTCAACACTTACAAAAATTATGGGTCATCCTCCCTGGCCTTCCCCAATTTTTTTGGTAGCGTGAGATCTTGGAGGCTATTGGAAATAAGATTGGAACATTTGTCTCTCTTGAAAAAGACTTGGATTCCAAATATGATCGTCATTGTGCAAAAATCCAAGTAGAAGTTGATGTAAGGGAAGGCCTTTATTAAGGGATAATTCTAGAAATGCACGACAGCAAATGGTCCCAAAAGCTGGATTATTGGAAGTTACCATTCCGCTATTTTTTATGTAGACAAGTGGGTCATTTGGCTCAAGATTGTCACAATCCAGATTTCTCTCGACCCCCTTCCAAAAAATTCTGGCGTAAAAAGGAAAAACAGGACTGTGCTCGTAATTCTCCTGAAGTGAAGTCACCTTCAAAGGTTTCGCATGACTCATTTTCAAAATTACAGGAGGAGGCTTCTCTTCTCGATCAACAGAAGGCGCCTTTTTCTCCAAACAAAGGTATTCCCATTGTTTCCTCTGCATCTCCTTTCATTTCTCTTGTTCAAAATCCAATCTCTTTATCTGTGGATTTGAATGCTCCTTCCCCATGTTTCCCTGTTGTATCCTCTCTGAAATCTTCATTCTTTGTCTCATCCCCTCCCGGAGCGCCCGTGCCCCCTTCGCCTCTCAGGGTGTCTCCTCCCCGCGGCCCTCTTTCTCCCTCCCCTGTTCCTCATTATCCTATCCCTTACACTACCAAACTGCGCTCCCATGCTCCTCCTCGCATCAGTCCAGATCAAGCTATCAAAGGAGGCCTTGTCATGTCTCCTCCTCCTAAAATTATTCTTGGAAGAAAATCTGCATTGTCTAAAGCACAAAGTCAGGCATCTATGGATGTCACCTCTGGAAAACAGAAAAATATTCTAAGGGCTCTTAGAGCAGAGAGCGCCCCTAAGAAGGAACTTATATGATCATTATGTCTTTGAATGTTCGGGGTCTTAGGGGTTCCCCTTCTCAACTAGCCCTCAAACGTTTGTGTCATACTGTCTCTCTTGATGTGATTTTTCTTCAAGAAACTAAATTATCTGGTTCGCGGGCTATAGAATCTCTTTCTAATTGGCTAAAAGATTGGTCCTTTGCCTCTATGGATGCTACGAGTTTAGCTGAGGGGCTTATCACTGCCATCAGCCTTGCCATCTCAATCCTTTCATCTATATGCTCCTCTTCCTTTATTAAATCCTCCATTCTCCATCCCCTGTCTGGTTGCTCTTTCACTCTTATTAATGTGTATGGTCCCTGTAGTGATAAGAGGTCTTTTTGGAGTAATTTCTTTACTTCCGTTATCAGGGGCTCCCAAAATCTAATATTGGGTGGTGACCTTAATTTTACCCTCTCCCTTAACGAGATCTAGGGTCCTTCGGCAAGGCTCGATCCTCTCGCTCGTTTTCTGAGGTCTCATATTAGCTCTCATGGTTTAATTGATGTTCATCCCATAAAAGTCAAACCTACCAGGCGAAATAATAGAAAAAATGAGGATGCCATTGCTAAGAGGTTGGATCGTTTTTTAATCTTGGAATCATTATTGGCATCGAACCTCCTTTTTAAAGCCTATGTGGATACTAGGGGTCTATCAGATCATCGTCCCATTGTTTTAGCTTGGAATTCTCCCGATTCTAAACCCCCTCCCCTGTTTAATTTTAATCCCTCGTGGCTCTCGGAAGATGATTACAATGCTCTGATAAATTCTACTTGGACACATCTGGCTCCCTCACCTACTCTATCTTACATGCCGATGTGGACCGAAAATATTTCAAAGGTTAAAAAAGTTACAAAAACCTGGGCAAGAGCCCATAGAGCAAGACAGTAAATTTCCCTGAAAAACACTGAAGCTGAGATTGTCGATCTATATAAACGAAATTCTGCTAGTATTTTTTCTGATAGGGATCTGGAGTCCTTAAAATCCCTGGAGTTAACTCGACATAAACTTCTCATTTTAGAAGAATAGTTATGGCGGTTAAAAATTTGTGCTATTTGGATCAAGGAGGGTGACAATAACACAAAATTCTTTCATCATTTCGCTGCTTATAGAAAAAACAAAAACTCCATCTTTGAAATTAAATCCCCTTCAGGGGAATTTGCTCGAACATTCGATGAAAAAGCTAAGGCAAGAGTATCACATTGTAAAAATGTATTTACTGCTCCTGAAGGATGTCCCATCCAAGAAATTTTACAAATTTTACAATTGTTCCCTCGAATGATTTCAGATGACATGAATGATGCTCTCAAAAAGGAAGTGGATGACAAAGAGTTAGAGAAAATACTTAGAAGTTTCCAAAAAGGAAAAATTCTGGGCCCTGATGGTCTCACTATTGAATTTTATCTTGGTTTTTTTTATTTAATAAAGAATGACCTACTCTTAGTCATCAAGGAATCACAAATCTCGGGTAAAGTTATGAGTTCTATAAACTCGACCTTCATTTCGCTGATTCTGAAATCTCCCTCTCCCAAAACCTTTGATGATTTTCGCCCGATATCGTGCTACAACTTGATATCCAAGTTAATCTCAAATATTATCGCTCAACGTTTAAAGCCAATTCTAAGCAGCATCATCTCGAAAGAACAATTTGGGTTCCTTTTTAAAAGACAGATACACGATGTTGTTTCCTTGGCCCATGAAACCCTCCACTCTGTTCATATAAGTAAAATTCCATCCTTTGCCCTTAAGTTGGATTTTTCCAAGGCATATGACAGAGTTAATTGGACATTCCTCGGGCTTTTACTCATTCATATTGGTATATCTATTGAAGTTGTTGAATGGATTATGGGGTGTATACAATCTGCATCTTTCGTTGTATTGATTAATAGATCACCTTCTCCCTTTTTCCGAGCCTCTCGAGGTCTCCGCCAAGGATGTCCCCTTTCTCCGTTTTTGTTCTTGCTGATTGCTGAAGCTTTAAGTCGATTATGCAGTCATGCTAAATCTAGCAGAGACCTGAAAGGAATTAAAGTAGTTGGTGTTGAGGCCCTTAGCCACATTCTTTTTGTGGACAACATCCTTATTTTTTGTGAAGCTTCTGTGGAAAATGCCTGCACCCTTCATAACATTCTTTCCCTTTTTCAAAAAGCCTCCAGTATGCTGATCAACATTGATAAATAATGTTTGGTTCATAATAATATACAATATCACATTTTAACCCAAATCAAGCAATCCCTTCCCTTCCCTGATGTTGATTGGAAATCTGGGTTCAAATACTTGGGTTTTACCTTAAAACCAAACTCTTATATTTTCAAAGATTGGTTATGGTTGGCCCAGAAGTTTGAGAAACGTATTATGCACTGGACAAATTGTTTTATATCCAGGGGAGGTCGTCTGGTTTTACTCAAATTCGTTCTTCAGAGCATGCTTGTTTATTGGGCCACCATTGCATCAATCCCAAAAGGAATACTCCATAATATTCGGAAGTTATGCTTCTCTTTTCTATGGACTGCAAGAAAAAAATATGAAGGGATTCCTTTGGTGAAATGGTCAACTCTTGCTTCTCCAAAATTATTGGGAGGATGGGGGATTAAAAATCTCTCGTTTTTTTGCCTCTCTCTTGCTGCAAGATCTTTATGGAGGTTGACTGAGTTTCCGGAATCTCTTTGGGGCAGAATCATGCGCGCAAAGTATCTGCCAGGACAATCACTGGTTTCTTGGTTTAGATCTCCAAACAAATCCTACAAGAATGCCTCTATTGGATGGAAGGCAATGGTTTTGGCCTGCCCCCTTATTGGACAATGGATAGCATGGAGTATTGGGAATGGGAAACATGTGCTTCTTGGTAAGGACCCTTGGGTTGGATCGGGGAATGAATATCATTTTTCTACAGGCTTACTCTTGGCTTTACAGTCTTCCCATGTTCACACAATTGCAGACGCTGTTGTTTCATCTCCACAAGTGTGGGGTACCGCGAGTTGGAAGGATGCTCACTCTCTGGGTCTTCAGAATGCCCTGGAATCTAAATGGAACTCATAAATTGCTCTTTTAGTCAACAATTTCATTCATTTATATCCTGAGGCAGATGACACATTGGTCTGGACTAAGAATGTATCAAATGGTTCCTACACGGTGAAATTGGGTTACAAATCCTTGATGCAATCCTTGTTCATAGGGGATGCTCCTTTTTGGCTGACCCCTTTGTGGAAATCTATTGGGCCTATAAAATCAAAATTATTTCTCTGGTTATCCATTAAAAACCATCTCTTAACATGGGATAATCTCCAACGTCGTGGATGGAAGGGCCCAAATCGTTGCTCGCTATGTATAAAAGATGTTGAATCTTGTGCTCATTTATTTTTTCTTTGTCCATATGCAGAATCTGTCTAGCAGCGAGCCGCGTCCGCTTTAGATTCTCCTTGCCAAGCCAATGCATATTCCTTTGAATAAAAAATACTTCAGTGGTGGAAGGAGTCCAGGTTAAGCAACTTTCTTGCTTTCCTTTCTTTATTCGCATATGGCACTTGGTGGGCTCATAATATGGCGATTTTTAATGACAAGATCATTCCCGAAGAGCTAACTGCAGTAATGATTGTATAGTGGGTTTCCGAGCATAAACTCCTTCCAAAATTCAACAAAATTCATGATGTGGTTCCTCCTATTATATCACATAACTCCCCTTGGGTGTTTTTCGACGGGGCGAGCCAAGGCTCTTTGGCAAGCGCAGGGGCAGTTTTACATCTCTCTCCTCGTATAAAATTACACTTATCTTACGCTCCTGGCCATGGTACAAATAACAAAGAAGAATTAGTAGCTCTCTGGATGGTCCTTCATGTGGCACATTGCAGAAATATTCATACTTTGCAGTGTTTTGGAGATTCTAATTTGGTGATCAATTGGGCACAAAATTGATCACAGATTAATTCCCCTCATCTTCAATCTATTCTACGAAGCATCGGGAGCCTTATGAAAGATTTTCAACAACTCTCTTTTAGGCATATATATCGCGAGCTAAATATGGAAGCCGATGCTCTGTCCAAATCAGCTCTTACTCTTCCTCCGGCTCGCTGAAGATCGTGGTTCTCTCCTCCTTCGAAGAGGAGATCCGCGTGGTATAATCTCTCTCATACAACGGAATCCACACTTTTTTTTTAAGTTTGATCTAATAATTGATCAAGCAATAGAACGAAATTTTGTGAAGTGCCACGAATGGTTACAATTTTGCGGTATAAGAAGCTAAAGCTTGTAAACACAGAATATGTGTTTCAATTTCTTCTCTTGTAAATTCTGAAATATTCTCTTTCTTTAAAAAGAGATCACACAGCTCGAGGAACATTGTAAAAACCCCAAATAGGGGCTAGTCTTTTATTTCAATTTCGAAATAAAGATTTTTTGCCATGGAAAAAAAAATATGGATTTATCTAAAATTTATTTATATTAAATTATTTTTTATTTAGATAAATTACAAATTATCTATAAATTTTACAAACTCCCTACACCATATCAATACATTTTTATTAATTCTTATATATTCTATGTTGTTAAATTTATATACACTCACTGCAACCTCATATTTAAGAAAATTATTTTTATGAATTATACAAATATTATATTAATAATTAATAATATTATAATAAGAACTATAGGAAATGATTATCCTGCGTGTCAAAAAAATCAGGCTAAAGGAGATGCAAGAACAAACGATTACATTATATTCTTCTATATTAGTGAGTAATTAAAACACTTTACATCCTTCGAATTGTGATCATCATTTTGAGTATTTGTGGTTTCATTTTGTTGCATAGTAATTGGTTTTGTAGAGCGTGAACCTCGACACTAAGGAAATTTGAAGAAGGGGAACATAAAACATCCATTATGCCATATTCCAATGCCTATGACAAAAACCCTAATCCTTTGGTATGTTATTTGAATATTTCTAGGCACATAATAGGAATAAGAAAGAAAAAATATTTGTCATTTTAAGATTCATCCTAAGCTAAATGAATTATTTTATGGGTTATATGTTAGACGTTGATTTCTCACATTGCACAAGGATGGAAAAATAAACTGCACCCCAGGAATTTATATAAAAAAAATAAAAAATAAAAAACTTATTTATATTATTTTATTTTTGTAATAAAAATAAATATTTGACAAAAAAAAAATATATATATATATATACATTATTCATCAGTGACATTAAAATCTACTCTATAGACATACATAAATATAAATATAATCGATTGACCTTTCTATCCACACAGTAACATAAACCTCAATTTTTTGGGTGATTGACTCATTCCATATCAAGCGAAGGTCTTATGGAGTCTTAGACCAACTAATATTGAAATTCTTAACCATGGAAGTTGTTATTATAATTAATTGACGGGTTAGTTCCCACTTGAATTCGAATGAGTTATAATGAGATGGCGAAGCCAAGCTAACAAATGAGTTCTTGTCCTAATATTTTGATTGAGTTATCCACCCCTATCACAATATATACATAACATTATTTTTCATTTGCCTGATTCGACCCCATCGACCCTAATGTTTGTCCTCGTCAAGAAAATCCTGAAGTTGAATTTGATTCTTCATCGATAAAACCCTGAAGGATAAACAGGGAAGAAGATCAGAGGAAGACAGGAGGATTTGACATTGAAATCCCTGGTGAGTAACCCGTATCCTGCACCCCTACAAAATTCTTAGTTTTTATTTTATGGATATCTAGTTTCAAGAGATAACTTACTAAAAAATTAAAGGAATCCAAACTCCAAAGATAGGTCAAGGAAGCTCATGGCCATACCAAAAATAGTGTATACTTATATGAAAAACGGTTAAGGAAACCCTAATAAACTTCACTCGAGAAACTAGAGAAATTGGCAAAATGGTTAAATCATGAATTTCTTCCTACATTAAAAAAAATTCTAATAAGGATTTGTGTAAGTAACAACAATAGTCACAAGTCTTGGCCCAGTCCAGAAGCAAACTCCTAAACCTTGTAATTCACTCTAGATACACTCGTAAATATTAACAAAACAAATTCAAGCCTAAACAAGCTCACATTATAAAGGATTAGTGCGAAAACATCAAGTTTAGATAATCCTACTAGCATCTGGAAGGCATGACCCTCTCGTATAGAAGAATAGAGAAAAATGGAAACGAGAAACCCTTAGTGTGTGGAAGAGCAAAGCAACACTATTGTCGCATAGTACAAATGAGAATGAACAAATAAAAAGGAATTAGGGTTCTTTGACTCTAATAATAACATTTTGATCTTTACCATCAGGTCCTGAAGATAAAATCTCACCATTGTTTCAATCATACACTTGGTAAGTTAAACCAACAGAAAATCATATGGGAGGGTCTTTCTATGGTTTGCTTGGGGATATCCCAAATTTAACCTGTGAACAAGAGATGGCCCACAAACTACTCGCATGCCATGTGCAGTAGAGGGAATTAAATCTTGTGTATATGTATAACCTCTTGATCGTTGTTGTAAACATTTTCCAAAGTGCTAACTAAATTGAAGGCTTTAATTACTAAAATTTATCTACCCTTATTCAAATCTTCCTTTCACTTAAATCAGCCTCACATTACCCAAGAAAAGCAGGTTCTCAAATAATGGACAAATGTGAGATTTTTCTGGTATTTAGGAAGTTACAGGAGCAACAAAGAGTTGTCCAAGAAGGATAGTCTTCTACAGGTGATGATTCTCCTTCAAAAGAGTACATATACCCTTTAATGAGTGGTCCGCCAGCATCCCTACAAGCTCCAATGGTGGTCTTTACAATGAAAAAGATTATGTTTTGATATGACACTATAAATTTTGCCTTATTTTACCATGATAAAACTGCATTCTTGAAGGTTGTTTCATTTTCTCTCTGAATACTTTGTGGTTTTTTCATGGTCTTTAAATAGCATTCATTTTCCCCCATCAGTATTTTCACCTGGAATTTATCTCTTAGAATATATCCAATGAAACAACACTATAAGGGCTACCACAACAACGTCTGAGAATAATTAATTAGTGTAAAGCATTTGCGTGTGTGCTACTACAAGTCTAAAACATTCTAGATCTCATCATGAATAATTCTCTATGATATTCTAACTTTCCCTCTCATTTTTCATAGAATATTTTTGTTAGGTGCTTCCTTTAAGTAAGATTTTTTGCAAATTAAGTGAGAGAAATTTTTTCTAACACATTCTTCTAGGAGCAATATGGTCACTTAGCTCCTAGGGTGCACCTCCCCAACTTAATGACTAAACCTCCATACAAATGTGCAAATTTTGATCATGTAATAGAAATTTTTAGTGTAAATGGATAGATCATCATAGCATTAAAATATTTCACCATCACAAGGATATTGTTTGCTTGACATTAGGAGAGAAAGGAAGGAGGGCTTGCCTGAAAATAGGAAGGAAAGGAAAATGCACCCATGAAGAGAGAAATCAAGCAAAAAGATAATGAACCAACATAAAAAAATGTGTAGCACCCATGCATGATATCTCAATCAAAATAAAATCATCACCCATGAAACAAGACCATCAATCAAGGAGCATGAAATCATCAAGAAAGCAAGCACCAAGAGAACCACATGATCTCTCAAGGAGGACCACTCTTCTCAACCACCTATAGGCCATTAAAATAAGGTGTGTTACCCCCTGAAAGTATACATTTACCACTCATGTCAACATGAGGGATAAAAATTACCATACTCTTCAATTTCGCATTACTTCCTTTTTTACGATGCTCCCATTTGATAGGGATACCAATGATAGAATTAAAAAAACATTGCTTCTAGCTCCATATTATTGCATACCTAAGGGACCATTCACCCTCCATAGAGATCTCAGTGGCATGTCCAAAACAAATCCCTTACCAGCAAGTAGAAAAGATCATCTAGCATTTAGCAGCAGGTGGCCCTTTCTAGACAGCATCTCAATAGGTAGTCTATAACTTATCCTAGATCTTCCTCTGGAAATAATTCTATGGAAATGCAGTATCGTCGGAGGGGATTGTCAAGAATACCTTCTTTAAAGACCTTATAGAAGGCCAAATAAATACATTTCACTTATTACCCCTCTTTACCTACTCATCTCTAAAGAAGGTCTTCATGGTAAATTGCATTGATACTTGATTGGCGGAGAGGTAAGAATAGCCAAAGTTTTATTTTCTCATATGGGTTTTCAATACCCTAAGAAGGGTCCCATGGTCCTATGAATGAGTTATTTTATGTGCTTTAAAACCCCTTATTTTGTAAGTGTATGTGAGTTGAAAGCACCAATAAAGTAGCAGTGTCTTTCTATTCTTTGATATTTGTACTTTTCTCGGTCGAGTTGATTAGTTGAAGTCAAATGATATTGATTAGTAGTAAAAGAGTTGGCATCAGCTTCAAGCTCTCCAAAAACAACATTTTTCTTAGAAAATAACTTCTATATCTATTATCAATTATTTAAATATTTTACATTTAAAGGTAACTTCTAGATTTGTCATGAACCATTAGACACTACACCAACTTAGCTCACTATCCATTATAGGGTTTATTTAGTCCTCTTAATCTTCAGTGGTGAGATTATACAACTTATATAGGGCATGTTCCTCTAAAATTTCCTCCATGAATTTCACAATGCTCTTGCATATGTTAGGTCCAATGATTGAACAACTCTATGATTTTCTTTCTCAAAAAACATTTTCCTTTGTTTCAAGTTCAGGAAAACATCATTATCAAAATTTGAAAAATGCATGGTAGGGATCCTTAATACCCAATATTAAAATACTTCAAATTTTGGATAAGTCTTCATCCCAGTGAGATCAACCTCCATCTATTCTAGCTTATCGATTAGAGATATCCTCCACAAGTACAACAACCACATTTTATCTATGACTACACCAACTAGGTCATACCACACCAATATCAATGACTTCTTAGGTAAAATATTTACATTTGATCCCAGATATCTCATGTACTCCTTCATTTCATATATGCCAATTAGTGCATTGAGTTGGAATTTCTTCCCTAATTATTGCCTCTATACACTACGTAATTGTTGATTTATCTATGATCGTATAAACATATAACTACTTCCAATTATTTATCATTAAATTTTATTTCATGCAATGTTTATCATTAAGAAATTGTACATAGAAAATCTCAACAGTAATGTGATAACAACTATAGGATCTTAAAGAGACATCCAAGCAACAAGGCGAGACAAAAATTTACAGTGGGAAAACCCAACATTGGGAAAAACCCAGCAAAATTTTCTTCTTAAGATAATACTTTCTTCAATAATAATTATGATTCCAAAGTTATATAAATCTGTGTCAAAATTAGATCAAAGATACTAGTTAAATATTCAGTCTCTCATAGTGTACACTTTCCTTCAGTCAACAATACCAACTAGCATCAAAATACTTTGTTCAAACATTGTGGGGCCATCTTGACTTTTAGGGCATACTTTTTTTCCATTTTCCTTCTTTTTTTATAGATTTCCTTCTCCACAAGGCAATTCTAGGGCTACCAAACACTACTCCTAGATTATCATACCTATGAGCTCTCCTCCTACAACTTATAACAATCCCTTAGTCCTTCAAGGGACTTGTTCCTTGGGGCTTCAAGAAAAATAAATCCTTTACAATCCTCCCAAGTTATCCTTTAGGCTACTCCAACTCTTCCTCTTCTAGGCTTACACTTGGTCCACTCTCACGGTGCCCTCCAATAGACCATGAGTGTCCAATACACTTCCCTCTATTCTGAAATAGAGGATTTATTCCACAGATATATTCATGTCCTTTACTAAGACACTACATCCACTTGTAAACAACATCGACTCAAGAAGGTGACATACCTTGTCCTACAAACACCTTCTACCCTCCTTGACATATGCAACTATTTTTGTGTTATTTTATCCTTGGATGATCCTCAAACTGTTGTAGCATATGCTCACTTAGTTTTCATCTTTCCTTCAAGGTACCAACACTTGAGTTGCTCCATACATCTAGCACTCTTACCAAATTTTAAGTCCTTCGAAAATATATACTTAGGGCTCCCAACATCACCCTCTTGTTGCCCTCCTAGCAGCCTCAAGATGATCTTCATATATGTCCTAAACTAGGACACTCAACTTGACGGAATAACTTGACTTTAGTCTAAGAATGAAGGCAAGGAAGGTGACTTAGAGCTAACCTATGGTTGTCCTAAAAGGATGCTACAAAATTTTTCCTTTTATGGTTATGTTTCCACAGTGTCGACCATCTTATGAGAGCACTTTTTTATATTGTTCTTAAAAGAGGATGGGCTTAGTTAGATGAAATATCTCTTAACCTATGCAAGATGGTTAGTGAGTGCATGTGGAGTGCTAAAACTCCTCTTTGTCAATTCAAAGGAATTGAAAATGATATTTTGATCAAAATTGAGAAGAAAGTTTTAGCTTTGGATTGATACTATGATATTTCTGCTCAAGAGATTGGGGAGCTCATTCATTTTCCAAAAATGGGGAAAAATATTCAAAAAATTTCCATAAATTTCCAAAGTTGGATATTTCTGCTCATGTCCAATTATTAACACAAATTGTATTGAAGTTGGAACTAACTATCACTCCATATTTTCAGTGGGATGAAAAAATTCATGGATATGTCGAACCTTTTTGGATAATAGTAGAAGACAAGGATGGTGACTATATACTCCAGCATGAATATTTTATGTTGAAAATGTAGTATGTTAAATATGACCATCATTTGAGCTTAGTGTCCCCATCCATGTGTTGAGAAATCCATTACGGTCGCAACTTAGGGTTTTTCTTAAGTTGATTTCCCTTATTATGACATTATCTTGTGATATTTACTTAATAGTTCTTCCTTTTAAGTTATCTTGTTCTTATCATCAACACTAATGCCAATAAATGAAAATCACAAACAAAAGAAGACACAAGATGTAGGCACTTAGTCAAGGAAAAATGGGGAAAAAATTCATAAATATTCCATAAATTTCCAAATTTGGATCTTTATGCTCATGTCCAACCATTAACACAAATTGTATTGAAGGTGGAACTAACTATCACTACATATTTTCAGTGGGATGAAAAAATCCATGGATATGTCGACCTTTTTTTATAATAGTAGAAGACAAGGATGGTGAATATATACTCCATCATGAATATTTTATGTTGAAAATGCAGTATGTTAAATATGACCATCATTTGAGCTTCAGTGTCCCCATCCAAGTGTTGAGAAATCCATTAGGATCGCAAATTAGGGTTTTTCTTAAGTTGATTTCTCTTATTATGACATTATCTTGTGATATTTACTTATTAGTTCTTCCTTTTAAGTTATCTTGTTATTATCATCAACACTAATGCCAATAAATGAATATCACAAATAAAAGAGGACGCAAGATGTAGGCACTTAGCCAGGGAAAAACACCCAACAAGGGGAAAACCCAATCAAACTCTTCCACTAGTAGATTCATATCAATTTGAGACAACCAGGACCCTAGACCAAGATAAGTGACCTCCTTTACTCCACAAAGTTATCCTTACATAACTAATTCAAATGGTTAAGCATCAAGATTAGAGTTTCAATTTATTTCTTCATCTTTCCTTCTAGGCATAGGATAGGATTTTCTTTTATTTTGCTTCTTACTTCTGCACTACAAATCAAATATATTATTACCCTTCAATAAGCTAAATGCACTTGTGTATTTATAGTGGTTAAAATCTTCAACGGAAGGTTGACTTGTCAAGTTGTTTAAGGTCGAGTTGAAGGATTAGGAAGTTGACGTGATGGAGGAGGAGAAAATAATTTTCTTTCTTGACAAAAAGATCCCAAGAAGGTTCTATCAAATAATAATAATGATAATGAATCAATATTTAATCCTAGAATGCTACAATGGAGGCTTTGACCTATTGACCAATGACCCAAGCATGAAACCCATTCTTTAATAAGTCAAATTTATTTTACAATAGAAAATGATTTTTCTTTATTTTGACAAATACAATTATGAAGACCGACGCTAGTTACATTCTTCGACACCATGAACCTCTTCCTCCCCAGTACTTTATTCATGTTGTGTCTGATAAGTGGCTGGGGTCACATACAATACTTCCAGATTCATTTAGAAATCTTATTTTTCCATATAAATACCCACCTCCAACTAATTTTCTAGACTTATAGCCACTTCCTGTGTCTGTATTAAGAAATCCTTCATAAAAATCACTATATCAATAGTTTATACACTTCAATCCTATCCAAAATCAGGTATTTATAGTGCTTTATAACTCATATGATAATGTTTTAGTTGCAGCACCTACTGGTAGTGGTAATAATATTATGATGACTTTTCTTTACTACGATTGCATCAAAAAGGCCCAGACGATGTATTTTTATGTGTTTATATTTCTCTTATAGAATCTCTTGCCAAAGAGAGATATCAAGATTGGGAGCCGAAATTTGGAATAGAGACAAAACAGACCCAAAATTGCCTCCTCCTTCGCTTGACAAGACTCCTTTAGGCTACGACTACTTCAGATGTTCTCCACTTATGATGAATTGCACTTGGTTTGGTGAGAATGAGGCTTCTCACTCTAATTTATAGACTTATCAAGGGCTTCATATAATCTACCCTTATGAGCTTGACAACTCATAAAATAATACATGTTGACTTGAACAAATCATGTGCAAACCCAACAGCCATATATAAAAATCTAAGTCTCATCATAGACAACTCAGATTTCGATAACTTTCATTTCCTCTAGTTCCTCTCAAAATCCTCTAACACCTCCATGTGTCAAACCATCAAAATTCCTCATGGTTCCACACCCACCAACTTCAGTGCAAAGCCCACAAGCTTGGGTTCTTAGCCCACAAGTTACTTTTGTGTGTCAATTCCTCAAAAACCCTATAGCCTAGGGTTTGGATTACCTCCCAAGCTACAAATCTCAACATCCTTGACATCCAAAAACTTTGCCTTTTATTCCACCAAAACTAGTTACATTCTTCAACGTATCAAAGTATGTGGGTATTTTTTTTGTAGTGGAATATTAAATGCTATCAGATTATGTTGATTTCTCAAGTTATCAAGTGATTTCATTCAACATTGGTTTGGATGAATAGGTTCTTAAGTTCTCAAGTTTTAAAATATTACGTGAATATTTTAAATGCAGAGAACTTACTTGTAACTCGCTTGTACTATTATAATGTTATTGTGGTTTCAACAAGATGTTTCTCAACATCCCTTATGACACTCGCTAATATTTTGTCTCATTTGATGGAGTGTTATAGGAATTTCAATCAAACAAGTATTTGTCATATATATCTTCATCAAATGACAAAATTTCAAGTAGGATAGAAGAAATTGACCAAACATTTGTTATGTCATCTAGCAGGCGAAGATCAACTAGAGGTGAAAATATTAGAAGAAAATTACATAGACACATGGATTTTTTTCTCGCTAAATGTGAGTCATGTTCTTATGATAATGAGAGCATAGATGTCATCAAGGTTCCCTTGAGGTAAAAACATCTAGTGAACCAATGGGTACCGAAGGATATTCCCAAAATAAACATTGATTTTTCTGTCAATGAAAGGATATACTGCATTACCCCATCATCATTACATGGTTTGGGGCTATTTTTCCATGGATGGCATAAAGTTGTGTTACAAAGGATTAACTGAATTGATGGAGTATGTCAGATCATGTTACATCTACAATTATTGTGTACGACTAGCCCAATATACCAAAATTATGCAAAGATATGAAGTGGCCACAAATTATATACAACTAAAAGACAATGATCAAAATAAAGGCAAAACTATGTAGATTGATGGAAGGACAAAAGCAGCAGGGAATATTGCAGGGTTTATAAATAGTACATGGCACATGACCACAAATAAGCAACCCAATTGCATATTCGAGGGGCGTGAAGGAAATCGTGTATTTGTATGTGACATTAAATCAATAGCAGCAAGGGAAGAGTTTCTCATTGATTACAATTTGAATCAAATAGATACAAATATTTCTATTATGGGGGTGGTACGTATTCAATTTTACCCAACTTTTAAGCAATTTCTACTATATGTTATTAATGTCATTTACTACAATATATTATCAAGCATCTTGTAAGTTAAGGAAACATTTTAGTACGTCATGCTTATAATATTGTGGCAAGTTGTACAAGGTCAAAGGGCATCAACCTCAGAGCAAGTAAACATCAAATTATGCAATTGTACCTAAAATAATATAACCACGAGATTCTATAGTAGCATTTTATCCATTATAGAGTAAGTCAAATTCATATTTTTAGGAATCATATAACTATATGAAAGAATCATTATGCATATGAATTCCTTTGCCCTTTTAAAAATTTTGTTTCTATACAATATGGAATATATATATATTGATCCTGTCATAATGCCTCTTGAAAGAACCTTCGAAGATGAAGAATTTTTTATAAATTTAGAACCTTTTATATTGGCCATGATATAATGTGAAGTTTCTATATAAATTTATACATATGTCAGTAGTGGTTTTCCTATTAATATAATGATGATTAATTGTGGAAGAATTGCTTGATTTTTATTTTAATGTGTCATAATGAACTTTCGAGATATCATAATATTTACGAGCAAATATTTAACTCGCTAAACTTCCCCTCTTATGTAAAAAATGGAATTTTTTATCGATCTAAAATGTTTCATCAAATTCAAATCTTTGAATGTTTATAATTGAAGACGGCGGAATAAAATTACAAATTACACTTTTTTGATAAACAGGGTGACAAGTGGAAGGCACCAGCCTTAGAGTAGTCCATAGATGCTCTTGAGGAAGTGCTTAGTGAAGAAGTAATTTTTTGTCTGTCGATCTAATGCAAACAATAAGAAGCTTCAAATGAAATAAAAAAAGAAACTCAGTTCTTTAGTTCTAATTGAGGCACATACAAAAGAGATAAGAGGCAAAATCACAACCTTGATGGGCCAAATTCGTCACTTTGGGGTGAGAAACTCATTTAATTATCCCAATTATTTATTTATGATTTTAATTATCTCATGCTTTATAAAAAAACACTTTATTTTACAATAATTTTTTACAGAGTACGATCCTCATGTTGCGACTATGGGGGTCAACGTTGATAGCAGTGTCGATCCTCCACCTGTGAGTGACGCACTAGTCAGTGAGACTAGTACACCCACTGAGCCACACACACTAATATCTGCACCCCCTGAACAATATAAGCCAAGATCTGCACATGATGTTGTGGATGCGAAGCATGCTTGCATCACACAATTTGAAGTGAGCTTTCCTGGGTTTTCCCATGTTACTATTACGAGAACACTACCGATTAAGTTTTTGGTAGATGAAATTAGAGAAACTTCCAAGTATTTAAGAAGTGTTTTAAATATTAATATAATCTGATTGAAAGTTACTTATAGACTTTGTTTATTTTAAGCCAATGATAATATCATGTTGTTGAGAACTTCTAGAAACCTGTGAACTTTGTTCGAAAAACCTGATTCTTTGGGTGAACACTTCACCCATCTTCAGCGGCAATATGATTAATTGATGATAGGAAGAGTGTTTGACCAAAATATATATAAAGAATGGTGAAAAATTAGCCGTTAGATAATTTGAGACTAAAGGGAATGGTGATAAGTTTGACTAAATCAATTAAGATAGAAAATTAAATAATATGTTAATTAATGGAGTTATCTAAGGATTGTTAGTTATATTAGAATTATTAATAATTAAAATGAATAGAGTTAAATTAAATTATTTGATCAAAATTCAACCAAGGTAAGGAGAATTAAACATTGAAGATTAAAATAATTCATATTTTATTAATAAAATTAATATTAATATTGGATCAAAAATTAATATGAGGAAATATATGGAAATATATTTAACCATAGTTTTGAAAATTGTATTAAATTTAAGTTTGGCTAAATTAATTCAAATAGAAAATTAAATAAAATATTTATTATTGGGGATGTCCAATAATTGTTGAATTTGAAAAAAGAAATGTATGTATTTAATTAATAAGATTAAAAGTATAGAGTAAAATGAAGAATTATTATTTGATCAAAATTCAAAAAAGGAAGAGAAGGGATTAAATAATTAAATTTAAAAACAATTATATTAATATACAATTGAGGATTAAAATTTAGGTTATATGAATATGGGAGATTTACATGAATAAATCCATAGAAAAAAATATATTAACCTTTGTGTGGAGCTAGTCAATAGTATTAACTTGACTTTAGTCTAAGAATGAAGGCAAGGAAGGTGACTTAGAGATAAGGCCAACATTCGATACGTCGAACACCCAACGCTCGTTTTATCGATGGGTTAATAAATAGATATCTAATCTATGGATGGCCCAATGTATGATCTATCAATGGGTTGATGGCTTGATATCTAATCTGTTGATGGATTGATGGCCCAATATTCAATATGTCATTGGGATAATGGATTTTTAGTCACGTCGCTACCACCACAATTACCACTGAGAAACCACCTCGACACCATTGTGAACTATGATTCCATGTCACCTTTCCATCTCATTTGGCCACATCATCCCATGTCAGATGCACAACAACACCAAGTCATCTCCACATAAATGCCACATCAAGACCATGCAAGTGCCACTTCATCACTCTACCATGTAGGTCTTTTATTTGGCTTTAGAAATATCAAAGAGAAATCACTATATGCTTGCTCCAAATTCTCAATGCCCAAAAGATAAAAACTAAATAAATCTTCATTATATAATAGTAATCCAAATCCAAAGAAATATGGGCTCATCAGTTTCTATTACTATCAGTTATCAAGTTACCTAGCCCTCGAGCACCCAGAAAATGTATTGAGCATACATATTTCTTAGCCACCCAAGACTTGGCATCCCAATGGATTGATCAATTTTCAACCTTCCATGCTCTCACTTCTATGTTTATTGGTGTTTCAGATTCTATCAATGTGAGGGATGTGTAACATCGTGCACATCACAAACACCAGAAAGTCTAATTTACCAAAAAGGCCCTTAGTTTGATACTTTATCCTCCCAAGATTAGGCCATATTTTTCTACAATTATCAATCACAACCCTCTTAATGCTCATATGGCCAAGGCTAAGAAAAAATTCCCTTATCTTCAATTTTTTCTCTAGCTCGAAACAAAAGGGGATTAATTCTCGAATTATCCTTGGAACGACATGTTGCAAGATGGGTCCTTAGTCTATCCCAAGAGTTGAAAATAAATTTGACAAGGCACTTAATCTTCCCATAAGAGACTTTAACTACAAATATCCTTTCCAAGCACGAAGGTTCCTAAAAACTTCATCCTCACTACCATAAACTAGAAAACCTCTCAATTAATACTAGAGGGGCCATTGCACACAATTTCCTCTTACGAGGACTTCTAAAATCCTCTCTCCCAATACATGGAAATCTTAAAATTAATCAAAAATCCAAAAAAATGGCCATCATTCCCATTCAATCCCTCATCTATCTTAATAAAATCCAACACAAGAACTTAAGGCCTCAGAATCCTACTTCTAACCCTTCAGTTCCTTACCAACTTTCCATAGGTTCAACAATTCTTATGTGAACCTTTGCTTCAGATGTTCTGAGAAGACTCCCTTTTTTTATTCTCCACTATGCAATAAAATTTTTCTGTTGAATTTAAGTCCACACCATTAAAGGACTTTCTACTCTCTGTAGTAGGCTCAGAGCTTCTCTAGCCTGCCGAATGTAGACTAGAATCTTGTTTAAGACTCCTTGGGAGTCTTCTGCAACAAAAAAGTTGATCTATTTATTCAATCAACTGAGGGAGTTAACTTCCCATGTCCCTTGAACCATATATATTTCTTTATTAATGCATATAACACTTAGGAACTTTTAACAATAACTAAGACTATAGATCTATCAACCTTATTTGTGTAGCTAAACATAAGAGCACAAGAAAATACAAAACTAGGCATATGAAAATTACAAATATACCACAGCCATTAAAATGAGATTTAATCCCATATTTGAATTAATGGAGAATTTATCAGTTTGTATCATGAATAAGAAACACACAAGCTCATATATACATAGTTTATAGACATAGTTTCAATTTATTTTCATAATTTTACATTATAAAATTCAAAGTCCCCAAAGGCACTTATCTGATTACCAACCAACGCTTCATACAATTGATGAAAGGTGAGCCATATTCCACCCCACAATATATTTAGTTGCACTTCAATATTTCTTGTAGCTAACCACCCTAGAGCTAGACTAGGAGACCATGATGGAAGATCTTGTTCAACAATTTTAGGGTGGAGTCATGAAGTCCATCTTCCTTCATCAACCCAAAAAACATTCCCCCTTACTTGTTTGCATGTTCTTTGCGGTGGTCTTGCACCCATACAAGCGTTGATTTCCTTCCTATGTACATGAGTGATTCCTTTTTGTGTTATGTATGCCTTCCCACGAGTGCTTCCTCCCCCCTGAGAGAATGATTTCCTTCCTTATCTTTCACACATTTCTCTCTATCATTTATTCTCTATTACAAGTCAAATTCTTTGAAAAAATTATATTAGAGTTGTCCATCGGGTTAGATTAGAAGCATTTAGTTAGCCCCCAAAAGTATTCTAGTGGTATGATTCCCATATCTTAGATAAGATAGCTAGGATATAGCTCCACTACTTACACAATATGGAATTTATTACTCCCACACCTTTCCTTTAGATATTGTCTAGGGAAATTATAACAATCTCAAAACATTTAGCCTAGCCAATAATCCATTGGAAAATATTAATTCTCCAAACCCCCTTGATGGCTTCCCTCCTCCTCATTGTTCCCATGATCAATTTCAAGGCTTTACCTATTCATCAACTAGTATTGCATTATAATTACTATTATTCCGAGTCTTTTCGCATTTACATTTACATTCCCATATAGGGATAAATAATATAGTCAATTAGAATTAAAATACTAACTGGGGTTAAGTGGTGGAGACCTTACATGAACCAACTGGCTAATAAAACTATCCAAAGGTGTTCTCCAACTTGGCACAATGGTATATACATACTTATGGGAGGTTAATACACAAAACAAAAAGTCCATAATAGATTGTCTATGACGTTTGTCTAAACTGTCATATTTTTCAGAGTGGATAAATGGGTCAAATTTTCAAAATACATAGATGATTATAAACAAAGGATTTTAGACTATGAACTTCATCATTAGTAAATTTGATACATTAGCTCAAATCATGTTATTGTAAGGGTATAATTACTTAGATATTCGATGTGAATATTACTCATGCAATGGAGAAAGTTAATATTTTTGGCAACATTTGAAACAGTCAAAAATTAAATCTTGTAAAGATCACTAAGCACCTGAGGAAGGTGTTTTCTTCCATTTTTTTATAATGAAAATGCAACTTTTTTATCTTGGATATCATAATAAAAGTAAAAAATATATCCTCCAAGAAAGTTATGCCAATTAAGCTCCAAAAATATAATCAAGAATACAAATGAGGAAGAGAAATGTTTGATATATAGTGTTGCTTGACTTCTTTTACAATAGAATAATAATATCTCATGTCGGATTCTTATATCTAGCTTAGTGAGGGATGAAATATCATATCCTACAACCAAGGAAAAATTTAAGGATGGAAATTTATCATAAAGTGTAGAATCCTTGGTGAATATTACTAGTCCTTAAGATGCAAACTATAAAATGTTTGGTGATAATTTTATAAAAACATATTCAAACTTATAAGGATTTTACATAATTTAAATAACACTTTGGTGATTTTTAAGGTAAAATAATTGTCCTAATTGTTTTTAGGGAAAAAAAAAAAGAAATTGATGAATTTTTCTGAGGGGAAAGCATGGAAAGTTATCTCATAGGAAAAATTTATCCCCTAAAATATTCGCCACCTCCAACTACCTAGTCAAAAATACATGAAATAACAAGGTGGCCAAGCAATATGTACAATGATTCAAGTAAAATAGCCACAAGACAAATGGATATCTCCTTTAATGAAGGAAGAAAGTAACTCTAGGGTGCAACATATAACCTCAAAAGGCCTCTAAAAGGGTATATATTCAACGGACTCCTCAAAATATGCAAGTGAAGTCTCCTATATCTCCTCCAAGGTGGATGTGTAGGTCTCCAAAGTGAATAGTCCCACAAACCATGAGAAAACCCCTCAAGAGTTGGTGATTTCTCCAAATTAACTCCAACATGTAGTGTTTTATGTGTTCAAGGTGAAACAACCCTCCTCAAACCATTTCATCACCTCCTTAAGTCATGGGAGAGTCTATTAGGCCCACATGTGCCACATAGAAACCCCAAATGCAACCTCTAAGGTGGATGTCCCATCAAATGCATGAATAAAAAATCCCAGACTATTTTGGACTACCTCAAGATTCATGAAGATGTCTTGTGATCTATGAAGACACCTTGGGAATTATGAACTACCTTGGGAACTATGAAAATGCCCAGAAAAATAGGATGATGTTGACGCAAAGCCAAAAATGTTAGGGTGTCCCACCAAAGGGGCTATACATCATCAAGTACAATCACCCACAGAAAAAAGCGAGTGCCCCAACTATCCAAGTCTCAAAGATGAAAATTACTAGGTTAGTGAAATAAATCAATAGTATTAACCCTGTGCAAAATAAGTAGTGACTAATAGCTCCAACTTTCTTCCAAGAGTGCATAAGAACCTCAAAACCTTGGCATGTACATGCTAAAAATTACTTCCACATCCACCTAGCACCACACATGAAACAAAATTTGGCTTTTACAAAGTAAAGGACAAGTCATTCATGCATATGATGACATGAAATCAAATCTAATGCTCAAGAAATGCATTGAAAAAATTTAGATAAAATTTTCACTACTGCAATTATGGAAAAATCAGAATCCCCTTGAAGGAAAAGTTCCAACGTGTTTCAAAGATATCATGACACAAGGATCCAACAACCTATGTCTCAAGGATGTGTGAAGAGAGCCCAAATTTCAAGGGATATCACAAGATATGTTTAGGTCTCTAAGATAAGGACCTTACCCCAAATATTAAATATACAATAAATATAACAATTAATTTTAAATATAAAAAATAATAGAGAACATTATATTCATAATTAGTCGCATACTAACACCAACTATGGTCCAATAAGGAAATTGCATAATCTAGAAATTGATATGGAAAAATATAAAAATAAATACATTTCTTATTGTAAAAACACCAATATGCCCGAATCAAAATGAAATATAATAATGTCGTATAATCATATCCATAATCATTTTAAGAATAATACATCACATATTCATATCCATAATCATTTTAACAATAAAGAATATTGTCCATTATAATAAAACATAACCAAAACTGAAAATGGAACAAAGCGCCACAATATGTAATCAACCTCTTTATCGTCCTTTGCATCTATGTGTCAAACACTAATCTAATTGTTTACTTTAACAAAGAAACTGAAAATTTTGTATGCTTATCCAAGTTTCATCGTAAAAGAGTGATTGTTGAAATGTACTTGGAATATTGTTGAAATTAGATTTGTCTAGACTTTCTTACCTTTGAAAGCTTATTCACAAAATACCAACTTCTATCTCCTTGTATGTATGTGATAAATGACAAAATTTAAGATATGGAAGGCTTATATAGAGAAGAAAATGCAAAGTGAGGGTGGTGGGCCCAAACTTGCTTTAACAGAATGAAAAATATATTATAGTTGCTTCTTCTTATTTTATGTACTTACATGAAAAAAGTCTCCCAATAGGGGACATATTAGACTAACCTTAAGCACCAACAATATTCATTTCTGTAGGGGAGATTCCTTGTGAAATCCCTTTATATCAAAGGCATGCAAAGGTCAACTAGGAACATCTCCAATGAATCCCCATGTCCAAAGATTGTGGTAAACACGGAGTCACATCCCCTTTGAAAACTATTCTAGAGTTGGTGATATACTTTTCCATCAATCCCAAAATGAGGTATCCTTATCAATGAAACATACCTATGATATATTTAAGATTATTGTGATCCAATCTAATACACACCTACTATTTCATTCACAAGGTTTTTTTATTAAATAAGATTTATAGGTTAGCAAACCAAGTATTGCAAAATATTTTCATGTTAAAACCCATACCATTATATATAAAATCTACAGTTATATTTCACAATTCTCAATATATAAGCATAGCCTTAAATTTATCCCAACTATTATCCACTTTTGTTGCATAAGGATTGTGCATTTTATATGCTAATGTTTTCCACTTCTTTAGTGTGCTTACACTTGTTATTTATTTCTCCTTATTCAAGAAAAAATTAATTGGTTAGAAAATGCATGTTAATTATATTTAATTCTAATAATTGATCATCTTTTTTTTGGTTTTCAAGTTTCTGTGGTTATTGTTTACTGGAGAGCTTGCCGGATTATCCACAGTCTTATGAAACAATTGTCGATGTTTCGAATCCCAACTGGGATCCATCTTCAGGACTTTGGAATGAAGATTTATAAGAAGGGTCATAATCCATTAATAGTGAAGGGTCATAATCATCTATCCCCCATTGTCGCCAACTTATATATGGAACACTTTGAGAAAAAGGCCCTTGCCTCATATCCCTTAAAACCAGACTGGTGGAAAAGATTCGTTGATGATACTAATATAAAGTGGGCCCATGGAAAAGAAAATCTGGATAAGTTTTTTCATCACTTGAACTCCATTTCCCCAGATATCAAATTTACCATGGAAACTGAAGAAAATAAGTGCATTCCTTTTCTGGATGTTCTTGTTATTAGAAATGATGAGGGTACCCTTGGGCACCGTGTATTCAGAAAGAAAACCCACACTAAGAGTTATCTCCATGCTGATTCCTACCATCATCCAGCTCAAAAGTTTGGTGTCCTTAATACCCTTGCTGTTAGGGCCTTGAGAATATCTGATGCTAAACACCTTAACGAAGAAATCAACCACTTATCATCTATTTTTAAGGGTTTGGGGAATAAAGAAAGAGATATCAAGAAGGCTTTAAAAAGCGCCGAGGGCGCAATCTTGCCCCAGAGACGGCTTGAACCCCAAGATAAAGGAGGGAGGGTTTTTCTTCCATACATTAAAGGTGTCACTGATAAAATCGCCAAGGCTCTAGGAAAGAACGACATTTTCACACAATTTTCAGTAGCAGGAACTATTAGACAGAGAATGCGATTAGTTAAAGATGTTATAAGTCCAGAACAGCTTAAAGGAGTGTACAAAATTGATTGCTCATGCGGGAGAAGTTACATCGGTGAAACCGGACGTTCACTCCAGAAGAGACTCAAGGAGCACGGAGCTGATATCAAGCATGAACGACTTCACACTTCGGCCCTTGCGGAACACTCTTCAAAAACTAAGCACCAAGTGCGTCTTGAAGATGCAAAGATCATTGCAAGAGAAGATCACTATTACAGAAGGAAAGTAAGAGAGGCCCTAGAGATCAAAAAACACCCTGAAAACCTCAATAGGGATGGGGGATATGAAATTAGTGACAGTTGGCGACCTCTTCTTCGACAAATCTGCTCCTCAAAAACACATTCCTCCCAGGTATGAATTTGTAGGTATATTAATTTCAAGGTTTGTCTCCTTTCTTTAAGTAATGGTTTAACAAATAAGGAATTTTATTTTAATAATTATTAACGTTAATTAATTTTTATTTTATATAAATAAAAATTAATTAATTTTTTAAATAATTATTAAGTAGAAAATACTTATTTGCCTCCCTTATTTAGTTTACTAGATTATTATATTTTTTAGATTAGAAATTAACTTATAGTTAACTAATCTATAAACTTTAATAAACAGGTTATTATATTTAACTATATAATTTCTGATTTATACCATAAAAAAATTTTTAGGGTATTAATTAGTTATTTATTTTTATAAAATAAAAATAAATAAATATTAATACTCTTTAAAAATTTCCTTAGTTTATTTAATTAATTTATTAAAAAATAAATAAAAATAAAATTTAAAATTGATAGATTGATTTTTATTTTAACTTGTTATTTTTAATTTTAAAATAAAATTTTAAAAATAATAAACTAAAATAGAATAAATAGAATAAATTACCCTTAATAATTATGAATTATAATAACCTTAATAAATTATTTTAAACATCATTTGAATTAATAAGTGATAGGATTTTTCCATATCTTTGAGAATAATAAACTTATTAAATATAATATATTTAATTAGTTTGTTATTTTTAGTATTAAAGCTTTGAAATTAATAGGCTTATTAATAAAATAAATTTAGTAAGTTTATTATTATTTTTTAGCATTAGAATCATTATATTATTATTAAAATTAAAAATAATAAATAATAAATCTTTGAAAAAATTCTAAAATTAAGATTTTATAAAAAAAATTATAAAAATTAAGATTTTATAAAAAATTATAAAAATTAAAATTATAAAAAAAAAATTGGTCGGTCCTTTCCTCTCCTACCTTCTTCACTATTAATGGATTATGACCCTTCTTATAAATCTTCATTCCAAAGTCCTGAAGATAGATCCCAGTTGGGATTCGAAACGTCGACAATTGTTTCATAAGACTGTGGATAATCCGGCAAGCTCTCCAGTAATTGATCAGCTAGTTGGGTTTATTCCAAGTGTTTGGGAAAAATGTCATTATCCTCTCCACCCATAACCAATTTCTACATGTGATATATTAACGTCATAATGAGTATTTCTTGTAGGCTTACAGTGTTGTTATCTAAATAATCCCTCAATGACCAAAACATGTATATTCCTCATATGGAATATAAAGATATTTCTTAGAAGGGAAAAAAAGGTCTAATAATTAATCCACTAAATTTGTATAGGTTATACATATTTTGCATCTCTTAATGTATGAATTGTATATTTGTTTCCCACAAGCCCACATGGCAGGTTAACTTGGAAAAAAACCTAGAGAATTTGAAACACTGACTGAAATCTGCAAAGTGGAATTTCAAATTTTGACTAAGATATGTTTTTATCTAATTTCAAATATTCTCCACAATTTAATTGAACTTATTGAAAATTCAAAAGGCACCAAAATCCAAAATAGGACCAAAATTGATCAAACAGTCAGCTTCACTTGAATCATAAGTTAGATTTATCACAGTTGAGGGGAGAGTCCCCAATCAGATCACTTACATCACATATTTTCTACGGAGAATTTGGACAAAAAGAACACTACAGTTGAAAAGGAATAGTACTAATTTTCAAGAACTTTGAACAATAGAATAGTACAACTAAGGTAAAATAAAATATAACAAGAAAAAACTTGACATAAATCTGGAAATGGTTGTAATAAATGAAAATTAGTCCACTAAAACCCAAGTCAAAATACATATACTAGAGCTAACAATCCAAGATTCCAAAATACAAGCACACTAATCTTTCTGAGACTCAAAAATGGAATTTCTCAATATCACAAATTTAGAGAGATAACCCAAATTTCAATGGGCATGTCCTAGATAAGGAAACGTATCCCAAATTAATGTTTTAAAACTAGGTTGGTCTAACTCGGACTCGGCCTAATTGACCGAGTCACACCCTTGCTCGCACCAACTAGGTCAATTATCCAGTTCAGTAGTCAATCTGTTACCGAACCAACCGATTTGGTCATCGATGTTAAAATTTGGGTACCAGAAGACAAGTGATTCCCTAAGGCTTTGATCTTTGGCCTAGGGAAAAGTGTCCAAATGTATTTAAATTTTTCTCCTAAAGTGACTTTATAAGTGATAAAGTCAAATCTAATTTTAAAATGACTTTATAAATGATAAAGTTATTAAGTCTAATTTTAAAGTGACTTTAACAAAGTCAATGTGAAATTAGAAAGTGAAAAGTGACGTTGGAAATAAAAGGCTAACATTAGGAGAATTTTAAGGTCTAAAATGAGCCTCCTAAGGAAAATGTACAATAAAAATTCACTTTATGACAACCAATCACATTTTAGGGGATGACATCATCCCTAATGGTTGAGGTGGCATTGTTTGAGTTAAAGGTACTTACTTGTCACCTTCTCAATGGTGGATAAAAACTCATGGTTAACCATAGTAGTACTCTAAATACTTTTAAAGTCATAAAGCAAAGTACTCATAATAAATGTCGTTTCACACTTTTTGAATAAAATATTATTATTGTCTTTTCATATTTTTTGAAAGAAACAATGCATATCCCTACACAATCTTCATGTATTTACACATTTTTCAATAAATATTATATTTGTATATTTTCAAATATTTATTTATGAATAAAATCAATTCAATATGTAATATAAAATTCATACATAAAACAATATATTATACTATATTATTTTTATATAATATATTAATTACATGTTATTATATAGTTTAAATAATATAAATTTTAATTAATAGTATATTCTATAATTAAGAATTTATGAATTTATATTTATATTTTAATTTAAGTTAGTTAAGTACAAAGGACGTGCATTAGTTGTGCAATGATAATGACTTTTTCTTGAAAATCTCATTCTTATTTATAGTTACATCAATACAATTTTTTTATTATTTTTATTTTGGTACACATTTTGAATTTAATTTAACCATGGCTACTTTGATTTTGGTGCAAAAAATGAATTGCAAAATCATAAATATTATTTTATTGGTTTAGCTATTATTTTATTATTTCCTTAGGAGGCTCATTTTAGACCTCAAAATTACCCTAATGGTGGATCTTTATTAAAGTGGGGTGAATTAAAAAATAGAAAGTGAGATTTAAATACACATTTAATCTCAACCCTAGATCGAAATCTATATCAGCCATTGGATTTAGGGATTCCCCAAAATTCACTTAGGGCTAGGTTAAAGGAGGAAAAGCAAAGAAAAGGTCATTCAGTTTTTCATGAGCAGATTGAGAGAGGAGGAGAAGAAAGCAAGGAGATTTTCTGAACAGTGAGAGGTTGTAGGGCAGCAGCAAGGATTCTTCAGCTAATCAGTTCAACACCTTATTGGCACAAATCCTAAGGCAAAAATCCGTACAGCAAGAGAGGCATTGTTTCCAGGAAAAGGAGGCACGAAAATCGAGGAAGAGGGCAACAGCATTAAGCACAGAGTTCGAGGCAAAAATTTGAGCACAAAAAGCGAGGAGAAGTACAGCTGATATTTTCATCACAAAAATAAAAAAAAAGGACAGCAGCTTCAGCGCATATTTCGAGGCAGTTTTTGGGCACAGATTTCGAGGAGGATTGTTGTAAAAATCCTTACAGCTTTGTACCATTACGTACAGTTGTTCCGACACATTTTCCAAGGTGGTTTTACAGCATTTATTGCTGTCATTAATGCTATAAAAAAAAAATTTTGTAAGTTGCGGATTTGTCACAATTTCTAAAGCAATGTGCAAGCACGGAAATCGTCTATAATTTTGATTGCTGGAATTTTTACTATGTTTTTCTGTTTCACTGTAAAAACAATATTCATAAATAAAGAAGAGCTTTCGCATTGGATTTCCCCAAGAGTTGTAGGGAGTTTTTCCAGGGTCATATTGACCAAAAATTAGTGTGTCATTTTTTGTGTGTGTGGCTGAAATAATTTCTGAGTTTTATTTCTGCATTTTCCAGCACTGTGAAATTTCCAGAATTTGTGTTTTTAGAAAATTTTATTATTTCCATCTTGTTGAATGTATGTTTATGGGAATGGGAATTTAACTACGTGGGAGTAATAAGGAGAAACTAATAACCGGGGTTGGGCTCAAAATTTCTACATGGTATCAGAGCTCGGGTGGCTGAAAAGTGCAGTTTGGGACAACAAGTGAAAAATTACAGCAAACTTATATTTCACACAGAAAATTGAACCTTTACCACAGCGTTGAAATTTTCAATTTGTTAGGACAACAAGCATGTCTTTGGGCTTGAGGGTGGATGATAAGTTAGATGAGCATAGCAACTATAGTACATGGAGGGAGAGAATCCAGAGCATCTTTGAGGAGGCAAAAGTCTAGGGAATAATGGTACATAACACACAGCACCTAGTAGCAGTGCCTGCTGACCCTGTTCAGCTGGAAGATTTTAATAAGAATAATGCCAAGGGAAAGAGAATGATTCTAGATGGTATTAAAGACCATGTCATTCTTCATGTGAGAGGAAAGGCACTTGCACATTAGATGTGGACAGCCTTGACCAATATCTACAAGAGTACCGATGAAAACAGAAAATTGGTCCTAAGGGAGACGCTGAAGGCCATGAAGATGGCTAAGACTGATGGTGTTATTGCATACTTCACAAAGATCACTAATGCGAGAAATGAGTTGGCAACTGTTGGAGAGGCCATTCCACCCACTGAGTTGGTGCAAATTACATTGAATGGTCTTCTCAAGACATGGGAGAGTTTTGCGGATGGGATTGTTGCACGGGAGACCCTTCCCACTTGAGGGAGGTTGTGGGAAGATTGCATTCAGAATGAAATAATAAAGAACCATCTTGGGGCAGCCAAACCAGTTGAGGAGGATGACAATATAGCAATGTTAGCAAGGGACAAGAAGGGCAAGGGAAAGAAGCAAGCTTCCACAAGCAGTGGTGGGGGCAAAGGCAAAGGTAAAGGTAAGCAGCAAGTGAACAAGGAGAAGGATTATTTCAAGGTGAAGTGTTGGAATTTTCGGAAGTTGGAACACTATGCAGTTGTGTGTCCGGAGAAGAAGAAGAAGGGAAAGGAAAAGACCATGGCAGCATTAGCAGAGATAGAGGACTTTTCGGAGAGCTTTGACCGAGAGTTTGGGTTCATTGCTTGTGAGTCAACTAGTGCAGGATCACCTACCACAGAGGTTGAGAGGGAGTTTGCACTTCCCTCCACTAGCGGAGCATCTTCAGGTATTTGGTATGTGACAGTGGGGCTTCACATCATATGGTAGGAGTCTGAGTACTTCTCAGAGCTTTCAGAGAGTGGCACTGATATAGAGGTAGTACTCGGAGACGACAGCATTGTTAGAGAAATCAGTATGGGAACATTGACATTTGATAGGGAACCCAAACCTCCCTTGAAAGTGTCGGATGTTCTATATGTGCCAGGGATGAAGAAGAACCTTATATCTGTCTCAGCATTGGAGGACAGAGGGTATGAGGTATTTTTCAGGAGAAGACAGTAGTTTATATATCCCAGGGGCGCTCCAGCTGATTCAACTAGAGTGATTGGTGTACACCATGCCAGGGTGTACAAGTTTTCATTTCAGCGCCTTATGGCATTGAGCAATAGTATCGACAACAGAGCTATAAGTTTAGAGTTGAGCGAGATTTGGCACCGCAGGATGGGGCACATGTATCATGGGGCCTTGAGGACATTGTGGGAGATTACTACATGTGTGCTTGATTTCAGTTCTTATCACATTCATACATGCAGAGGATGTGCTTTGGGGAAGTTTGCCAAATCCCATTTTCCCAACAGTGACAACAGATCGACAAGGATTCTTGATTTGATTCATACAGATGTGAACAGTCGGATGTCTCATGTTTCCTTGAGTGGATATGAGTACTATGTTTTATTCATTGATGATCACTCCAGGAAGACGTGGATTTATTTCCTGAAGACCAAGAGTGAGGACCTCAAGCAATTTCAGGAGTTCAAAGCTCTTGTGGAGACTCAGACAGGTCGGAAGATCAAGTCCCTCAGGTCGGACAATGGAGGGGAGTACACCCTTGGTGAGTTTGTTGATTATTGTAGGCATGCATGAGGAGGGAGTTCACAGTTCCTTACAACCCCCAGTATAACGGGGTTGTGGAGAGGAAGAACAGATCCATCGTTGGGGCTGCCAAATCCATGCTACATGATCAAGGGTTACCGTTTTTTTTGTGGGCAGAGACCTGCAACATTGTTTTGTATTTGTAGAACAGGAGTCCACATCGTGCCTTGGGGCGTGTGACTCCGGAGGAGGCTTTTTCTGGGAAGAAGCCTAATGTTGGTCTCTTCCGTATCTTTGGGTGTATATCATACTCCTATGTACCCAAGGAGAAGAGAACCAAGCTAGAGCCCACTACAGAGAAAGGCATCTTTGTGGTCTACAGTGAGATCTCGAAAGCCTTTCGGATTTATATTCCTGCACAGAGGAGAGTTGTTGTCAGGCGGGATGTGAAGTTCGAGGAGGACATGGTTTTTCAGGAGGTCACGGGAGTTAGATTATCTAGATTCACCAGACCCTTAGGAGTAGTTGAGTCAGTCACAGGGATCCAGTGGATAGGGATCAGGAGGTACATCGATTACGGTGTCAGGTATATCAGTAAGAAGTGGCTCGCAAAGTCAGAGGGGTGGCGCTTCGAGCAGCATGCGGAGCAGTCCGTAGAGCAGTTCACTAGGTAGTCCACTGATGGACAGTTCACACAGTACTTCAGCATCTATAGGTACAGGTTCATGCAGGAGGACAACAAAAAGACATTCAGGAGTTCAGGTTTTTGATGAGGATGAGGATTCTCCCTCTCCGATGGGAAAAGTGTGCTTAGGGAAGAGGAAGCCCAAGTGGCTTTAGAATACCTTGAGAGAGGCCACATCTGTTGTTGGGCCGAAGAGACAGGTCAGAGAGAGCAGACCACCTGAGCAGTTTGTAGCTATATGGCAATGGTTGCCAGCATCGTTGACTCCGAGCCTTCTAGCTATGAGGAGGCAGCTAGCCAGCAGGTCTGGAGAGAGGCCATGCAGGAGTATTCTTCTATCATGAATAATGATGTTTGGGAGGTGGTGTCGAGGCTTGAGGGCAAATCTGTGGTTACTTCCAGATGGCTTTACAAGATAAAGCATGTTGCAGATGGCAGCATCAAGAAGTTCAAAGCTAGATTTGTGGCTAGAGGGTTCTCCCAGGTAGAGGGAGTTGATTATGAGGAGACCTTCGCTCCCGTGGCTCGATATACTTCCATTCGCTCCATTATATCGATAGCAGCAGAGATGGGTTGGAAGATCCACTAGATGGATGTGAATACCACATTTCTCAATGGCTTCATATAGGAGGAGGTGTACATTGAGCAACTACAGGGCTTTGAGGTGCTTGGGAAGGAGTCCCATGTATGTAGACTGAAGAAGGCACTTTATCGCCTAAAGCAAGCTCCTAAAGCTTGGTACTCCAGGATTGATACGTACTTGCAGGAGACAGATTTCACAAAGAGTGATGCAAATACAAACCTATACTTTATTGTGATAGGTGAGGAGACTCTCATTCTGGTGTTGTATGTGGATGACTTGGTCATTACAGGTGCAGAGAGACTCATAGATGGTTGCAAGAGAGATCTTGCTTCAGAGTTCGAGATGAAGGACATTGGCTTGATGCATTACTTTGTGGGTTTGGAGGTGTGGCAGGAGGAGGGGCATTTCTTCCTAGGACATGGGAAGTATATTGTGGACATCCTTAGCAGATTTCACATGGAGGATTGTAAACCCATGTCGACACCTACAATCACTAACTGGAAGAAGCTTCACACTTCAGATTCCGAGTTGGTGGATCCAACATTGTCTAGACAGTTGATTGGTTCCTTGATGTATTTGGTCAACACTAGACCAGAGATATGTTTTGCAATCAACATGATGAGCCAGTTCATGTGTGAGCCCAGGAGAGTGCACTGGGTTGTTGCAAAACATATTTTGCGGTACTTGCAGGGGACAGTGGATTATACTCTGGATTATAAACAGGGAGATGGAATGAGATTGGCAAGGTACACTGATTCTGATTGGGCAGGTTGTTCTTTTGATAGGAAGAGCACTTCAGGGTGTTGTTTTGGGTTGAGTTCAGCAGTTGTGTCGTGGTTCAGCCGAAAGCAGCGATCAGTAGCATTGAGTTCAGCGGAAGCAGAGTACATGGCAGCCAGTCTAGCTAGTTGTGAGGTCAAATGGATTCCCAAGATGTTGTTTGGCTTATTTGGTCAGCCGTTGAGACCTTCAATGATTTACTGTGATAATCAGAGTTGCATTAAACTCACGGAGAATCCGGTATTTCATGACAAGTCAAAGCATATCGGGATAAAATATCATTTCATCAAAGACTATGTTCAGCAGGGAGCTGTGAAGCTTGAGTATATTCCCACAGATGAGTAGGTAGCAGATATATTCACCAAAGCCTTACCACGGGGCAAGCATGTCTACTTCAGAGACAAGATGGGTGTGGTCAGGAACACTTTCCTCGGTAAGAGGGAGTGTTAAAATTTGGGTACCAGAGGACAAGTGGTTCCGTAAGGCTATGATCTTTGGCTTAGGGAAAAGTGTCCAAAAATATTTAATTTTTTCTCCTAAAGTGACTTTGGAAGTGATAAAGTCAAATCTAATTTAAAAGTGACTTTATAAATGGTAAAGTTGCTAAGTCTAATTTTAAAGTGACTTTAATAAAGTCAATGTGAAATTAGAAAGTGAAAAGTGACTTTGGAAATAAAAGGCTAAGTGGGTCTTTATTAAAGTAGGATGAATTAAAAAATAAAAAGTAAGATTTAAATGCACATTTAATCTCAGCCCTAGATCTAAAGCTTTCTCAGCCATTGGATTTAGGGATTCTCCAAAAGTCACTTAAGGTTAGGTTAAAGGAGGAAAAAAAGAAAAAAGGTCATTCACTCTTTCATGAGCAGATTAAGAGGGGAGGAGAAGAAAGCAAGGAGATTTTTTGAGCAGTGAGAGGTTAGAGGGCAGCAGCAAGGATTCTTCAGCAAATTCGTACAGCGCCTTATTGGCACAAATCCCAAGGCAGAAATCTGGGCACAAAAAGCGAGAAGTACAATTGATGTTTTCGACACAAAAATCGAGAAAAGGGACAACAGCTTCAGCACAGATTTAGAGACAATTTCTGGGCACGGATTTCAAGGAGGGATGTTGTACAAAGCCGTACATTTTCATACAGCTATTTTGGCACGTTTTTCGAGGTGGTCGTACAACATTTATTGTTGTCATTAATGCTATAAAAAAATTTGTTTTGTAAGTTGCTAATTTGGCACAATTTCTGAGGCGATGTGCAAGCACATAAATCAAAGTCTGTAATTTTGGTTGTTGGAATTTTTACTGTGTTTTTCTGTCACTGTAAAAGCAATAATTAGAAATAAATAAGAGTTTTTGCACTGGTTTTCCCCAAAAGTTGTAGGGGGTTTTTCGAGGGTCATATTGACCAAAAATCAACTTGTCATTTTCTATGTGTGGCTGAAATTATTTCTACATTTTCCAGCACTAAAATTTCCAGAATTTGTGTTTTCAGAAATATTTATTATTTCCAACTTTTTGAATGTATGTTTATGGGAATGGGCATTTAACTACATGGGAGTAATAAGGATTAACTGATAACCGGGGTTGGGCTCAAAATTTCTACAACCAACTCGATCAGTTCGGTAACAGACCAATCGAACTGACCGAGCCCGACTTAAACCGGTTGGGCCTCGACAACCGGCAAAAAAGGCGAGTTGGGGGGGCTTGAAATCAAATTTATTTTTTTAACTATTTCCTAGCCCCTCTACCCCTCGCCCACACCTATAAAGGCAACCCAACCCCCTCATATTTCCTCATAGTTATCTCATTGCATTTGTGAGGAGTTTTTGAGTAGTTGGAGTTGGGTTTTAGAGCAGCGTTGAGGAGGTTCAACTTTGATTTAGAGTCTGAGCCAGATGATGTTTCATTGTCTAGCAATAGTGACCAATGATCACTAGATAGTATTTTGTATTAATGACTTGTAGTCATGTAGTTGTATTGTTTTGTTGTAGAGATCATTTAGAGTCTCCTTGGTTATGTGTTTTTGTTTTGATCTCTATATATTACATGTATTGGACAGTGTGTTCGGTGCCATTTTGATATAATAAATATATTCATGAGCATACTTTGATCATATGTTTACCTCTCTCTAATATTCTAATGCTTTGAGTTTGGAAACATGAATGAAAATCTTTCAAAATATGTTTTTGCATAAAATAAATAAATATTTAATGTACTTTTTACAAAGACTGAGTCATCAGAATCAGCTAGTGTAAGTCGATACAGAGTCAGAATTAACCCTCAGTCGGTTCCAAATCTAGGTTTGAGCTTTAAAACTATGCCCCAAATATTAGATATAGAAAAAATATTTCTAAACATAAACACAAATGGCGATCATTCCATGCTTAAAAATTAGAAATTGATATTGGAAATTAAAAAATATCATTATATTCTTTATTGTGAAAACATCAATATCTGAATTAATATGAATACAACAATGCACCATACAATTGCATCCATCATCATTTTAAGACTAAAGAGTCAAAATACTGATAACAAGAATTAACCAAAAAATGAAAAAAAAAATGGAAGAAAGCTTAAGCCACTAGCCATGCTTCATCAACTTCTTGATTGATCTTTTGTATCTTAGAAGTAAAAAGTCAAGATAGTAGTTAAAAAAAAAAATGAAAGAAATGGAAGAAAGATTAAGCCACTAGCTATGCTCAATCAACCTTTTAATGGACTTTACAACTAAAAGAAATAAAAAAATATTGATGATTCTCCAAATTTTATTAAAAAATGATGTTGGGTGTAAAATGAACTTAGAATATGATAGAAATGGAACAAAGCAAGCCACTGGGCATGCTCAATCAACCTTCTGATGCACTTTCCAACTAAAAGAAATAAAAAAATAAAAAATACTGATGATTCTTCAAATTTTATTAAAAAAAATAATGTTAGGTGTAAAATGCACTTAGAATTAGAATATGGTAGAAAATCTATGTTGTCCACACTTTTGTGTTTATTAAAAGCCTGCTCACATTAGACCAACTTCAACCCCCTTAATGTACTCAAATTAGTATGTTTTGTATGTGAGAAATAACAAAGTTATGATATCGGAGGATTACTTGGAGAAGAAAAGTGGATGAGGATTGGAGGGGGCTTTCCTGGCTTTACAGAAATACAAAATACATTTTCTATTGTTTTTATGAAAACACTGTCTAATAGGGAACATCTCGGAGTAACCCCAAGTATCGAAAATTACCAGGGACATCCCTACTGAAGTCGCACTAGTGAGAGACAAGGGAAATCCCAATAAACTTCCCTAGTATTGGAGGCATACAAAGGACAGCAGAAAAATTCCCAATGAAGTGTTCAAGTCCGAGTGTGGATCAACCTCGGAATGAGATTTCTTAGTGGATGAAAGACACCCGCGTTAAATTCTTTATCATACAACATTTTTTGAAGGATATTATCAAAAGATGTAACATGATACAGATAATCTATAAGTATATTTCACAATTCTCAGTCTTAGAAGGTAGCCTTCAATTTACCTTATCAACCATTATCCATCTTTCCTACGAAAGGATAGTGCTTTTATTTTATCTGCAAATGTTTCCCTATTGTTTGGTGTTAGATTTTCACTCCATTGGAGGAACAAAAAGTTAATTGTTTGAAAATGCATGTCAATTACATTCAGTTCTAATAATTGATCCACTTAACTCATAAAAGTTATCTTGCATTCATTCTTGTATTTTCATGTAAGAATGATATAGTTGTGTCCTGCATACCCACATGCAAACCCCATGGAATTTGAACTTTTGACTGAAATATGCGAAATAGAGACTTCATTTCTACTTAATTTCAAATATTCTGCAAAATTTTAACATGCGAGAAAGTATAAAAATCCTTAACAGAACGGAATTTCAGCCAATTTCATTTGCATCTCAAATACAATTATCGCATTATGGGATTGTTTCATTACATATTTTGTATGAAGCTATTTGGTCAGAAAGAGAGCATTAATGGAAGAAATTCGAGCAGAAGAGAAGAGTACAGCTAAATCGGAAATTAAACTTCAGACAGTAGTCTGAAAATGACCTAATGAAAGCAAATTAGTCTAGTAAAACCCGACTCAAATTACACATACTAGAAATAACAATACAAGTACACTAGTCTTTCTGAGACTAGGAAGTGGAATCTCTCAATATCCTCCCGAAAATAGTGCAGAAAATTTTCTTGCACAAACAAGTGCATAATGAATAAGACCAATAACATACAGAGATGAATCAGAGGTCAAATTTCGTTTAAGGATTTTATAGTATACATACGCTGATACACCTATCAGCTTTGCTCAAACCATTGTTCAACAGTTAGAACCACAGAAACGTGTGAACATCGTGAAATCATTACTCATCAAGAATTCGGCACTCAATTGCATTTACACGTGTTCCGACTTCCAAGCTTCTATCTGCAGCCGATGCCTGTTCTTCATTTAGCTTTGGTCCCAACTGCTGTTCCAGCAGTATTGTCAAGAGAGAGAAAAATATAGTCAAGTGCCAAAGTCATATGTGCCCCCCAGGAGGAATGCAATTATTAAACAACCACATTCTCGAACACGTGTGCAGATACTCTAAATAAAATCATAATCCTTCTAATCTGGCTTCAAAATATATAATTGGACCTTATCCTGGGAGATGAACCAAAGTCATGACCATAGGTTCAGTTAGATTAGCTTTAAATGATGAACCAGCTAGAATTTACCATCTTCTGAACTTCAAACAAACTGAAAGGGAGCTCTCAGATATTACACCTATCATACCCAGTAAACCAAGATGGTTCACCCATTTTTAAGTAATCGACATCCTCGTATTCACGGGGAAAAGGCTCAAAATGTCCTCTACACTCGGGTTTTGACATCGTTTGCTCTTCTTTTGCAGCAGCTTCGGCCTCCAGAGTGGCCTCATCAGCATCTGGGAATTCAAATTTAACACGATCAGAAACCTGGCACATTGGACAAACACGAGATTTTACAAGTCGAGCCTCTAGAAGCCGCTGATTTATTGTAGCCATCTCAGTAGCATGTTTTCGAGACATCTTCTCCATGTCCCTGCGCATACTTTCTGCATTTCGTTCTGCAATTGCTGCAGACTCCTGCACAGTGGAGAACGAATGCCATATAATCAATTACAGCGATTAAAATATTCAATTAGATATATAAAGATGAATTGGCATTTGCAGGCACTTACTTGAGCTATAGATATTGCTTCCTCTGCTTCTTTCAACCGTACAAGCAACTCTCCTGCGGCTTGAACGGCTTCCGCTGTGTCCCTTAACTGAGCTTGGAGCCCCTTTATTTCTTCTTTCATCATTTTCTGCTCTCTGTCTCTATCAAGTTTCAAGGCAATAAGTTGTGCTGCTTGAGCTTCAATGAAACGTGATTCAGCTCCCTTAACTCCAGCCTTTGCAGCTACTCGTTTTATATCTGCTACACCTTCCTTAATTTTTCGGTGCTTAGCATGCAAAACAGTATGCTTCTCTTGCAGATCTGCATACTGATCTAAGAGGCGTGCATGACCATCCATTGCCATCTGGAAGGCTTCCTTCAACTCCTCAGAGCATCTCTGTTCACATTCAAGTTCTTGCTTTCTTTTTTCTGCCAAACGTCTATATGAATTAAGTTCTAGTCTTAATTCTTCAGCTAAGGAAATCCACTCACTTTCCCTTTCCGTCCACTGCTGCCTCTCCTCTTCCCATTTCTCATTATGGGAACTACAATCAAGCTTCTTACTCGTACGGATGGAAGCATCAGTAGGAGCCTCAACATGGGAGTGAGTAGAAATTCCGTGAGTCTCAGGGATGGCACAAAGAGCAAGGCGATTATCAGATTCACGATGCTCGGATTTAGACATTGATTGGGGTGTCGATGGAAGTCGTTTCCTGATAGATCTTGGAGAAATGGGCTCTAAATATGACTGCAATTGCGACCGAAGATCTTGTATCTCTTCAAGCAGCGCATCTCTTTCACCCAGTTCATAGAAGTTCCGATACCTCTCAAGCTCCTCCATCAATGAATTTTGTTCGATGTTTGCTCGTGTCACCTCTGGGTGATTTTCATATTTATCTTTTAACAGCTGCACATGGTCATACACAAATTTTGTATCAGAGATTTTTAACTTACACAGAGAAATCATAAAACCTACAAAAAGAACGGGAAGAATAGAACCTTGTGTTCATTCATTAATGCTGCAAATTCTGCCTCCACGAAGTCTTCTGTGGAAATAACATCATCCATAAGGGCTTCAAGGCGAACAATTTTATCCTCTCTACTCTGTTGTATGATGCCATTGCATTCTCTTTCATGTCGGTACTGTCGGATCTGCACAATAGTTATCTCAGAAAAAACCCTTAAATAGCCAAGCGAATTGTACAAGCTTTTGTACTTGTTTCAAGAATAATATCTTACCAAGCGGTTCAACTGTTCGATCTCAGCAGCCTGTTTGTTACAGGTCTCTTCCAATGCCATTTCTCGCCTTATGGCTCCCGCTAAAACTTTCTCCACAGCCTGATTCGCCAATTTCCAAAAAAAAAAACCTTAGGCAAGTAATTAAATTGATAAGAATTAAAATTTCTTGCGCACAAAAACTTGCAAATGAGGCAGGTCATACTCGGCTGAGATGAGGCTTGGCTCCATCAGGTGTTTTAGGTTCCTCAATGGGAATTAACTGCCAGTCAGATTTATCCTGTATGTCTTTTTTGTACTCCACATAATGCTGCTGGGTGGTATCCATGTTATGGCAAGCATGGCAAAACTCAGCATTTGAGGAATTTGCCACAGAGTTCTTTACTGGAGATGTCTGTATCCCTACATCAACTTTGTCAACTGCTTGCAGAGCCTTCACATCCAGAGTTTTGAATGAAAATCTTACAGATGAGTTCCTCAGAGATGAATTTTTCTGGTGATGATCAATAATTTTCAGGCCACGATGGAGACTAGCAGCCAACGAATCAGTTGGCGAAGTGAGAGTTTTATCAGACTGATCAGAAGACTGAATATGAGAATTGTTTTGCAGGGACTGCCCAAAGGAGATGCTTAGAAATTCAGGTCTCTGGTCCTTAGTCGCTGCTTTAAAATTATCTCTGAAAACCTGTTCATCTGTTTGGGATTCAGGGTCGGGATCTAGGATTGCAGCATCTGCCACTGTTTGAATTTCAGATTGGGCATCATGAACATGACCTGACTCTGAATTTCTCATCTTAGAAGTGAATAACTGTTCGTTAGTGGCCTCATGATAGTGCCCACCATCTGCTTGGATTTCATTCAGTTTGCATCCTTCATTTTTAGAGACAATATCTGATTGAACATCATATTGCAACTGGATTCTTGGAGAAACTGAAATCTCTCCTCTCAGTTCATCTAATCCAGTCTGAATTGTTCTCCTTTTGCCACAGATTGAGGATGACTGTTTTTCACCAGTTTCCTCATCTATCTCCATGTCCTCATCACTCTCAGTATCTGTTTGTGGCAGTGTCAGTGGGTGATTGAGACTCAGCCTCAAGATATTAAGGCTTCTACGAGCATTCCATCCTGTAGAGTATCCCCCACCACTGCTAGTAACCTGACTATTGTCATTGGACTTCATCTTCACAAGTTCATCCTGTTGTGAGCAAAGCAACCAGGCTATATTAACAATTCAAACATAAATAATATCATGTATAATGACTAGTTATCATGATCATTAAAATACCTTTAGTTGCCGTATCTGTTCACGCAAAATGTTCACATCATCCTCAGTTTCCTCATTCACAACTGCTTTGTTTTGTATACCTTTTGCTCGTTTTGCAAACCTTAATGTGCTTAATGTTTCGTTCCTGCAACTGCATAACCGAGATGTGGAAAATGTAAGTCTCTCCCTGCCACCCGTGTACATGGATAGAGGACAGTATTACATTTAAAGAATAAGTGTTTGAATAAAAGCAGCACTAAACCAAATTCTTTGATACCTAACTGGAAGGAACATCATGCACAAAATTATTTCTTGAAGACCCGATAGAAACAAATTAAATCCATATTAGTAGCATGCACATGCTGTCTTACAAGACATAAAGAAGGAAACAGGACACAATTTTCACAAGATACGCAAAGCATTTCAATAAGAGGAGGCCCAAAACTCCGCCTACTTAAGTTGAATAGATCTACATGAACCATTCATAGGAAGATTTACGAGTGCCAACAAAGCAAAAGGAAATGCCCATGGTTATCTGGAGGAGACAAGATAATTCACAGAAAAAATCAACCTGAACTTTCTAATAAGATTCATAAACAGAAATAACAGTATTTATAGGCTTCTCTGATTTATGGAGGCCATACTGGAATCCACTGGGTCATTAATTATATACTTGGATCATTAATTGTCTATTCAGTCTTCCTTTGTCTTTGCTAAAAGCTTAGGATGTATGAATCTGGTTACTTGTCATATTTTAATGCAAGAAATATCCAGTTCTTGGTTCCCTAGACTAGTAGCCTGGATGAGGCAGATGGATAGAGGTAAATTGTCAAGGAAAGCCCTTGCAGGATTTGGAAGTAAGAAAGCTTAAAGAAGGGAAAGCTAATGTATCCTGAAACTTGAAAGATAGATGCTAAAGGACATTTTGCTGGAATGGTTGATATTTGAAAGTTTGGCTAAGGGATACAAATTAAAAGATTTACAGGGAAAACTCAATGGCATAGAAACGTTATTAAAATTTAAAACCACAAATAACGTTATTAAAACTACACATACATGGAAACTTCAACGACATATAGACATTCTTAAAGCCACACCAAATAGAATAAATGCTTCAGCTAAGAAATTAAGATAAAGTTGCTTAAGAGTCAATAATTTTATCCATGGACCACAACAAATCTGAAAACAAGTACGGTAAAAAAGACAATCACCATTTTGATGAGCCTGGAAAAAAATTTGGCAACGAACATCAGCTGTTACAAGGAAGACCATAAAAGAACCAACAACTAGGTTGGGTTTAAACCAGTGAAACAAACATCGCGATTTTATCGCGAGTTTTTCGGACTGCCGATTTTATCGGCGATTTTTTGAACGATTTTTTTGAAAAAATCGTTATCGCGATAAAATCGCGATTTTTTCGAAAAAATCGCGAGTCGACCGATAAAAATCGTGGCAGCCTCGGACAGCGACTTTATAATGCGATTTTTGGTTTTTTGTTTGTCATTTTTAGTTAGACAGACTTGCTTATGAGAGCCAAGGAGGGAAGGAGGAGAGCCAATGAGGGAGATACGTGATTTACAAGCCCAAGATTGGACAAAAGTGAAGAATTTCTTGCAATCCAAGCGAACAAAAATCGAATTTGGACCAAGTGTTTCCAGCAAAACGTTTTTCCAGGTATGGGCATCAAATTTGACCCTTTTTTTTTTGTTTTCTTCTTGTTCTTCCATGGGTTTCTATTACCCATGTATTTTTCATCACTTGTGATTGCTTCTTTTTTTTTTTCTTTTTTTTTTTTAGAGGAGAGGGTTTATTTTGGTCAAAAATGCAAAAAATTGTTTGTTAAATTTTGTTTTTTATATTTCTTCTAGTGCTCTTAGTTTCTTCCCATTATTTTTGCTTGTGTTTCAACATGTATTTTTTCCCATTATTTTTGCTTGTGTTTCAACATGTATTTTTTCCCATTATTTTTGCATTGAGTTGAGGGTTTTTTTTTGTGAAAAAAATCGAAATGTTGTATGTAAAATTGTAATTTTTTTTATTTTATTTTTTAACTGGCAATTTTCTTGTGCCCTAGGTTCAAATTTCAACATTCAAAGTTCAAACTTCAAAGTTTCCAACATGCCAAGGAAATTAGATCCTTTATGGGAATTTGGTGAACCTGATGGGGGGGTTTGACCGATCAAACTTGACTTGCAAATTATGTGGTCAACACATGACAGGGGGGATATACAAGTTGAAATATCACTTGGCACAAATTCCTGGGCATGAAGTAGGCCCTTGCAAAAACACCAGTTCAGAGATAATCAAAAGAGCCATGAACTCATTGGGAGAAATAGAAATGACTAAACTCAGCAAAGCAGCTCTGAAAAGTCAAATATCAGGGTTTGGAGTTGACCGTGAGAGTGGTAGTGGCTCTTCAGCATCAACCTCTTCTACAGACAGCCCCGTAGCTGCCTCCTCATTTTTTGTTCCTAGAATCACTCTCGGGGCACAGCCATCTATCTCCTCCTTTCTTAAAAGAAAGGAGAAGGAAGACGCTGATAAGTTGTTGGGCAAACTGTTTCTTTGGAGTGATATTCCTTTCAATGTTGCCAGGAACAATCCATTTTATCAGGCTGCAATTGATGCTATCGTTGTTGTTGGCCCAGGATACAAAGCCCCTTCAGATAATGACCTTAAAGGGCGCATTCTGCAAAATGAGAAAGCTGATTGCACCAAGAGATTGGAAGAGTTAAGGGCATCATGGGAAGTCACAGGATGCAATGTGATGTCAGATGGTTGGACTGATCAAAGGGGTAGGACCCTTATTAACTTCTTGGTCAGTTGTCCCAAGGAGACAATGTTTATGAAATCTGTTGATGCATCTGCACATGTCAAAGATGCAAAATTATTATGTGATTTACTAGATGTGTTCATTATGAATTATGGAGGTTACTCCCAAAGGTCCAACCAGAACATACTCATTGGTGTTGCAGTCGTCATAAGATGTCATTGAGATATCCATATTTTGACACCTTGTGTCATGACATTACCGATTTGAGTGATAATGAAAGATTGATTTCTGGTTGAGAGTCAGAGAATCATCAAAGATAATCACAAAATTTATATATAACCATGGATCTGTGCTTCATTTGATGAGGACATTCACCAATAAGAAGGAGTTGGTGCGGCCTGCTATTACACGATTTGCCACTACTTTCATCTCTCTTCAATCCCTCTTGAATTCTAAGTGGGATTTGAAGAGAATGTTTCTTTCAGATGAGTGGAGTGCTTTGACTATCAGCCGCAAATCAGAGGGACGGGCCATCTGCAGGTTGGTGTCATATCAGGAAAGTTTCTGGGCTGGAGTGGAAGAGGTGTGCAGCATTAATGAACCTTTGGTAAAGGTTCTTAGATTGGTGGATGGAGAGAAGCCCGCAATGGGCTACTTGTATGAGGCCATGGATAGGGCCAAATAAGTTGTTCGCAGCTATTATGATGATAAGGGTGATGAGGGGTTTCAGAGACAATTCCTTATATGGGAAGTGATTGATGATCGATGGAACAACACACTCCATCGTCCCATTCATGCTGCAGGGCTCTTCCAGAACCCCGCATTTGCTTATTCATGTGGTTTTCTATTTGATGCTGAGGTCATGGATGGCTTTTTCACTTGTGTTCAGAAGATGGTGCCAAATCCATCAGAACGTCCAGAGATATCCAAAGAGATGGAGGTATACAGAATGGCAGGTGGCACCTTGAGCTTCGACATGGCTGTCCAAGATAGGACTACTAAAATGCCAGGTAAGATTTTCATTATTTTAAAAATTTTCTTATGTTTGTAACTTTATAAGTTTATCTTATTTGTTGCAACTTGTAACTTGTAGATGCATGGTGGAAGAGCTACGGTGGCAGATTACCAAAACTCCAAAAACTTGCCATTAGAATACTCAGCCAAACATGTAGCGCTTCAGGATGCGAGCGCAACTGGAGTGTATTTGAAAAAATACACACCAAAAAGCGCAACAGGTAAAAAACTTAACCTATTCCAATTTCCAACTGATTTTTTGAATTCATTAAATATTTTTTTTTAAATATTTAATTTATTAATTTATGACCCTTGTACAGGTTGGAGGGTCAGCGGCTCAATGACATGGTTTACGTCTACTACAATCTTAGATTGTGGGTGAGACAACTTGAGAGGACCCCTGACATGGAGGCCATCTCTTTAGATGCGATTGACACCACTGCTGAATGGAGGGTTGAGGCTGAGAGGCCTGTCATGGAGTCAGCCCCTGATTGGATAGAGCAGGAGGTAGTGGAGGGGGAGGACGAGGAGGAGGACGAGGAGGAGCAGCAGCAGCAGCAGGAGGAGGAGGAGCAGGAGGAGGAGGTGACACCACCTACCACTACTACCGGTAGAGGACGTGGTCTGCCTCCTTTAGCTCCTAGTGGTTCAGGTTCCCATTCTGGTGCTTCATTTTTTACTTCTAGAGCACGACAGAGCCCATTGCCACTCCCGCCAGCTTCTTCATCTAGAGAGAAAGGCAAAGCTGTTGTATTTTCTCGCAAGAGGGGCAGAGGAAATCAATAGTATAGGACCATAGGTTATATGGTGCATTGACATTCCTTTGTATATGACATTATGACTCAAGATATGAGATACATTATTATATTTTTTGTTGATATTTTGAGGCTGAGTTGACTCTTGAGACTCAGGACTTAGTATTCAGGACAGGATTCAGTTTTATGTATGATGTAGCACTAGACATGATATTACACATCTTATATATTAGTTTTTTTTTCATATTTATGTGTCAATGCATTTATTTTATGCTGTAGATGCTTTAGATATTAAAAAAATTGAAAAAAAATGAATATTTTTGTATGTGCCGATTTTTTCCCGATTTTTACGATTTTTTCCCTTAAACCAAAACATTCAAAAAACTATGAAGGCATGGAAATAAGGTATAAGTTAGAAAGGCATCTACTATTACAAACGGAATGCGAATTATTACCATGCATACAAGGCATGCATATGATATGATCGCTACATATGCATGCATCGCTTGCACTGCACTAATATTCATATCAAATTATGAAAATTTTCAAGCATAAGATAAAAAGACGTAATTATTGAAATATGTATATTAGTGTTTCGTTATCATAAATAATCATAAAATATTTCGAAATAAAAGATTAATACTCTATACTATATAAATTAGAATGGAATACAATTTATACAAATAAAATAAAAGAGACAGATATAAATAAAAAAATGAACATTTAATAAAGATATTATGCATGTTATATAAAATTAAATGAAAAAACATTAGGTAAAGGAAACAAAAGTAAATATAATATGTTATATTTAACATAACCCAACCAAATCATATAGGCACATTACAAATGAAAGGTGGCTGATATTATACAGACATATAGACATTCTTAAAGCCACACATACTCACACCACAGAATAAATGCATTCAGCTAAGAAATTAAGATAAAGTTGCTGAAGAGTCAATAATTTTATCCATGGACCACAACAAATCTGAAAACAAGTACAGTAAAAAAGTGCATCACTATTTTGATGAGCCTGGAAAAAATTTTGGCAACGAACATCAGCTGTTACAAGGAAGACGGTAAAAGAACCAACAACTAGGTTGGGTTTAAACCAAAACATTCAAAAAAAAACTATGAAGGCATGGAAATAAGGTATAAGTTAGGAAGGCATTTAATGCGAATTATTAGCATGCATACAAGGCATGTATATGATATGATAGCTACATATGCATACATCTCCTGCATTGTACTGCACTAGTATTCATATCAAATTATGAAGATTTCCAAGTATAAGATAAAAGACGTAATTAGTGAAAATACTAAAAAAAAAACCCTAACTCGCAAAAATATATTGAAATATGTATATTAGTGTTTCGTCATCATAATAAATAATCATAAAATATTTCAAAATAAAAGCTTAATACTCTATACTATATAAATTAAAATGGAATATAATTTATACGAATAAAATAAAAAGAACAAATATAAATAAAAAGAATGAACATTTAATAAAGATATTATGCATGTTATATAAAATTAAATGAAAAAACATTTGGTAAAAGAAAAAAAATATATATAATATGTTATATTTAACATAACCCAACCAAATCATATAGGCACATTACAAATGAAAGGTGGCTGATATTATACGCTGAGGTTCCAAAAGTAAAGGTAAAACTGTCAGCTTAAGAGAGACCACCGCCTCTAATTATAAATGCTTCACCCTCTTAACAAAGCCAGCACAAAAACGAGAAGCGTCATGCAACCGACTGGAAGATCGAGAAGAGCCCTCAGGGAGAAATAAAGGAAAGAGAGACAAAGTAAAAGGGGGAGGAAAGTTGGTGGAGAAATTGAAGGGAGCAGCAGGAATTCTGATAGTAATATTGATACCATCTTATTTGTTCTTCGAATTCTGGGCACGGAGGGCTAGAAGATCACCTTCTGTGTTTGGGGTACAAGTAGATGCCAGATAGACTGGGAGGTAAAGTTGGTTTGGGTAACTGATATCAAGAACAGTAATCCAGTTCTAAATGTTAAAATTAGTTTTTTTTATATAATTGTGAAATTGAAATGAAATTGGGTTAAACTCTCTGGTTAATTGTCTGGTTAAACTGTCAAATCGGGGTATTACACGAGTGCAGACATAAAAGTTTATGGAAGACAGTTGTATCAATAATTTGTAAAGCAACAATGTTCTAGCAATGAAAGCGGAAGCAGGAATGACGACAAAGTGTCGGAGTCTAACTGTTCATTACAAGTAAAATAGGCAATGGATGTCGGAATAACTTTCATCACTAAACCTATTTTGCATACTACATCAACTTGGATATGTCATGTCCCACCTATAACTGAAGCAAAATAATGGTATGATGTTGAATTCTTCAAGGTTGGAAGTGACCCTTGAATTACTCAAAGAGGAACATGGAGCCATGGGCGACTCGTCACTCAACAATGATTTTTGAAGATAACCATTACATTATTACTCTGGTGTTTTGATACATCAAATAATTAACACATTTCTCATCACTCAACAATGACTTTTGAATATAACCATTACATTACTCTGACTTCTGGCAATAGATTTTATTATAGCATGTCAGAATTTCACACCCTATGTGACTAATGTCTCTGTGATCTTAGCCAAACAAGTAGATTGTTGAATTTAATTAATGCTGAAATTAAATTTCAGCCTATAGCATCAATAGCACAATAGCTAGAAATTGAATAGGGGAAGCATTAATTTCACATATAAGCAGGTGCGCACTCCTTCCAATCAACTTTTCATTCCTTTGAAAAACATACAAAGAAACCTCCACACACTCCCCAAAAACAGCACTGTACAAATACCAAAAACATCCTGAACTAACCAAGGCGACTACTATACAAATGTACGGCATGTCCAGATGACCATACAGAACTGTTTCATAAGCTGTACGTCTGTTCCCTGGCTGCTTACGCTCTCTCCCTCTTTGTCGTTCAACCTGGTCAACTACTCAAGCATATTCAAAACCTCTACCTTGCCCCATCTTTATACTTTAAGCAGAGAATCTATTTTGAAGATAACTCCTAGTCTACGCCATGCATGAAATACAGTTTTAGACTCAATTGTTCAATTGTTAAATATAAGACTCACATTTTATACTAAAGTGAATCACAAAATAGAATTACTTTTTGAAAACATCTCAAACTACTAGCTCATTCATATTGAACCTATGTGGAAGTTGATATTCGAACTATAATTCTCAACATGTTTGAAGAGGTGCATTCAATCTACTAACAACCTAATTCATAACTCTTATAAGGATTGGACTCTACAGCTTAGTTAAAGAAGCAATTCATGTTGACCAACATCGACCGAATTATTGTGACCCACATTCAAGAACCCTTCCAAGACTATTTACAACGACAGTTAAACCTCCCAACCCCTTACACTAGGTGGTGTGACTAGAAATGGGGTAAGGACACTACCTTTATGAGATGCAAGCCACCGATGGGGCATAAGTGGTTGTGTTCCATGCCTTTCCTTGTCTATCAACTAAACAAGATCTGGCCCCTAAAATCACAGCAAAAAAATGTTGGCCATTTTATCTTCTAAGCATCTATAACCCTAGCCTAAATCCCAAAAGGGCATTCTTTACCTAGAATCTAATAATAGGGGGCTTAGCTATTATTAATGGAAGATTGACCTACCTGGGGGTTCATAATACTCCTTACTAACATTCTAGTCAAGCTAAAATTTTGAAGCATCTTTTATTGGTTGTGTGTATGCTAAGGTATATGGGCTGAGGTTAAGTCTATATGTCAACCAATCTAGCATGACATAGAGAGTGTTTGCCAAGTGGGCCAAGTATGCCCAAGTTTGCTACGCAACAAGTGACAGGGATATGTAAAAATTTATCAAGGAAAAAATGTTATAGCAAAAATCATAAATGTAAAGCTCATTTTTTTGAAATTCATTTCAAGACCCTTCACAAACCATAACTTACACAAGGTATATCTCTAAAAGTAGAGAAAACCATAATCTACAATTTGTACCAGATATACCTTGAGATCTCTTCTCAATATTGTCAAGCATTCACTATCTAAAACGTCCCAGAAAAAATAGTGAGAAGTGAAAATACCACAATGACCTGTTTGAGGCAACAAAAACCTAGGTTCATGTGCATTAATACCAAATGTTATGAACCATGCGCCTAAGTCAATAATAACAATCCACTTTGAGGGAGGGACCACCCTTTATAATGAATATGATGTATAAGACAAAATATGATCTTAAGGCTGTCTCCTTAGCATATATATAGGAGACAAAGGGTACAATTCTAATAATATGGGACCATGAAAGACTCTAGCCTACATAACAATATATTAATAGAAATGTAATCACTTAATATCTAGGGTTTAGTATGGGGTTTTAGTGTTCACATGAGGGTTAGATGGGGCTTAACAAAAGCCACAACGTTATGAAATGTTATTGGATTTTCGACAACTTTCACTGCAAGACCCAGAAATTATATCACCACATCCTATTAAGAAGACCAATCCATGGAAACTAGAACATGTTGTAACCAAACTATACCACCTATAAGTGCTTCTACAAATCTAAGAGATAAGGGTGGAGTATCTAATATACACCACAGCTGAGCTAAAGTGGATTACAATTACAAACTGAGAGTCTAAGAACCACCTACAAAACTTCAAAGCCACATCTACCAAACAATATTTGATAGATTTAGGAGTGCAAACAGTGGAATATATTATTTAATTCAAAACATGGTCGGTCAGCTAATCTCGGGATCAAACCGGTCCCATAAACCCAATTCATAGGTCGGCCAGGACCAGTTAGGTGCCAAACTGGCCGGTTTTTCACTGAACCGGCCAGTTTGATTTCTAGTGTTTGTCAGAATTTAAGAGCTTGGAGGGTGTTTCAACAGCATTGATTTTTGGAGCAACAACAACAAGTTTGGAGGTTCTTTGTCATCGCAGAGGAGCTTTCTAGTGGAGTTGGAATCTTTGGAAGGAGGCTTCATAAATTGGTTCATTTCCAACCTTCTAGCTATGATTATTCCCTAAAAAAAATCCAGATTTCATTGTTATCTCTGTTTTTAATTTTGTTTCCCCTCTTTCAAGTTAAAAAAACAGCAAGGAAGAAGGATCAGTTAGGTGCCAAATTGGCCAGTTTTTTACTGAACCGGCCAGTTTGGCACCTAACTGATCTTGACCAGCCGATTAAGGTGCCACACAAGTGGATGGAAAGATGGGCCCGCGGGTGGTTTTTGGGGGTGTTTTTTGCAAACCATGGGCAGCTTTTCTCCAAAATTTGATTTCTAGTGTTTGTGAGAATTCAAGAGCTTGGACAGTGTTTCAACATCATCGATTTTTTGAGCAACAACAACAAGTTTGGAGGTTCTTTGTCATCTCGGAGGAGATTTCTAGTGGAGTTGGCATCTTTGGAAGGAGGCCTCATAAGTTGGTTTTCATTTCCAACCTTCCACGTATGAATTTTCCCTAAAAAAATCCAGAGTTCATTGTTCTCTCTGATTTTAATTTTGTTTCCCCTCTTTCAAGTTTCAACTGTCAAGTTGATCATAGGTTTAAATTGCATTTTTCTATTTTATTTGCAGATCTTTTTCCTTCCAAATATGAAATTTCACCATCCATTATGGCCCCAAAAGTCATAGACGCTACATGGGTTCATTGTGATGTTGATGGTAAAATATGGAGACCGGCACGAAGAATGAGAGAATTAAGGTACCTCTATTTCAAGGTGCTCTCCGAGGGTGAGATGCTAATGAAAGGTCATAAAATAATTAGGGTAGGTGCTAGTGTGTGTGTGGTGTTCGTGGTGTCTCGTAGTTATTAATTGGTGCTAGTGTTCGTGTAGTGAGGTCCTAATGGTTGTGCAAATATTGGATGCATCCAATGGGGGGAGCAGGTATTTATAGGTTGAAACAACACTTGTCTAGTATAGGAGGCCAAGTAACCCCCTATGATGCACCATATAAAGCGATATGGCCTATTAAGAAAGAATACCTTGGAAAGGTTGAGAAGTGGCACAAGGCATAGGCTAGCGAAAAGGCTATACAAGGTGAAATTGCAAGGATGAAGGAACTTGCAAAAGCTATGACTAGGAGAGAAGCAAGTGGGTATGATGTTTTTTACTTTGAAGACTCCTCTGTCTCTTCCGCCAATCTTTGTGACCACTTCCATTATGTTCCTCCCCCTCTTGGGTCTCACTCTCAACTTCAAGGCCAAGCCAAATGTAAAGCGATGCAGAGATGTTTCTTTTGAATACATTGCCAAATGGTGGTATGATGCAGATATCTCCTTTAATGTTGCTCGCTCACCTTATTACCAAGTTATGTGGGATCTTGTTATTGTTGCACAAAAGGGCTTCAAAGGCCCTACTATGCATGACTTGAGGAACTCTTTTGCAAAGAGAAATTGTGACCATTAGAGAATATTTGACTAAATTTAAAGAGCCATGGACCATCATGTCAAATGGATGGACCAATGGAAAAAATTGCACTATCATAAATTTCCTTGTCTCTTGCCCTCAAGGAACCATGCTTTTTAGATCAACTGGTGCATCTACTTGGGTGAAAGATGCCAACCTATTATTTGAGCTTTTGTATGAGATTCTTACAGCAGTGAGGTAACTGAATGTTGTGTAGGTGATCACCGATACTGCCTCAAACTATGTTCTTGCTGGAAAGATGTTAGAGGCCAAACATAAGACCATATTTTGGACCCCATGTGCTAAACATTGCATAGACCTCATGCTTGAGGACATAGGAAAAGTGGAGTGGGTAAAGAACACTATAGAGCATGCCAAGAGTATCACAAAATACATCTACAACCACTCATGGGTATTGATCCTAATGAGGAAAATCACTAGGGGAAGGGAGCTTGTTAGGCCCACCATCACGAGATTTGCAACTCACTTCCCCATATTGTAATATCTCACTTCCCAACAACAAAATTTGCAGAAAATGTTTTCCAATGATGATTGGAATTCATCTCAATCGACTCACAAAGCAGATGGAAAAGACACCAAAAAGAAAGTTTTTGACAACACCTTTTGGAAAATGCAGCAGATCTTGTGAAAATTGGTGAGCCCCTTGTTAAGGTGTTACGGTTGGTGGATGGGGAAAAATTGACCATGGGCTGCATCTATGAGGCTATGGATCTGGCAAAGGAGCAAATACAAGCAGCCTACAAGGACAGAGTAGGTAAATATGAGCCTATTTGGGAGATCATTGATAACAAATGGAACAATCAACTCCATCATCCTATACATGCAGTCGGGTATTTCCTAAACCCAAAATATAATTATAAAGCTAAGCTAGGAGAAGACCATATTGGGGAGGTCAAAGATGGGTTGTATAAGTGCGTGGAGAGCAGGCCATACTGGGGAGATTAGAGATGGGTTGTACGAGAGCGCGAAGCGCATGATACCTGATCAATCGCAATAGTTGGAAATACATCAATAACTCACTAATTTCTCTAGGGCCACAGACACATTTGGAAAAAATCTAGCAAAGATTGCAAGAGATGTGGATCAACTAGGTAAGAAATTACAATTCATTTGTTTTTTTGTAATGTTCAATTATTGTAATTTGTAAATTGTTCAAACTTACCATCTAAATTGTTGAACAATGAGCTAACTCTAGTCTTGGTCTTTGTAGCAAATTGGTGGGAGTCATTTGGAAGCCAATGTCCTCAACTGCAACAATGTGCAGTTAGAGTTTTCAGCCAAACTTGTAGTGCTTCTGGGTGTGAGCACAATTGGTCTGTTTTTGAAAGGATTCACACGACGAAGAGAAATTGTTTGGAACAAAACGATTAAATGATCTTGTCTTTGTGCAGTACAACCTTTGACTAAAGCACAAACAGTTGGTTAACAAAAGGCCTAATACAAATCCCATTGTGTTGGATGATATTTATCCAATTTCATAATGGGTGGGGGAAGACTCAACCAGCAGAGTTGGATGTTGATTTTGATTTTGAAGCCATGGAGTTGGGGGGTGTTGATCCCAATGTAGATCTGGTAGTTGAACCAGTAGCTGGAGGAAGCGAACCACCAAGACCAATCATGGCATATGGTATTTGTGAGGGGAGTAGTGGTCGTGCAACTCGGCCAACTCGTGCTTCTAGTTATGCAAGGCCTAGTACTGCTATTGAGGCTAGAGGAGTGTGAGGAGTTGGGGGTGTTTATCCCAATGTAGATCTAGTAGTCGAACTAGTAGCTGGAGGAAGTGAACCACCAAGACCAAGCATGGCATATGGTATCTGTGAGGGGAGCAGTGGTCGTGCAACTCGGACAACTCGTGCTTCTAATTTTGTTAGGCCTAGTACTGTTATTGAGGCTGGAGAGTGTGAGGAGCCCTCAAACTCGACGCCAGATGATGTTTATGTAGCTCATGTCGATGATCCCATGTCTAGTAGTGGCAATGAGTTTGATGAGAGATCATGTTGATCGATGATTTGTAGTAGGCTAGTGGCCTAATAGCTTGAGTTTTAGCATTGTTTTTAGACTCTAAAGGCCATTTAGAGCCTCATTGGTTATATATTTTGTTGATGATATCAATGATATGTATTGCACCCAATGCCATTTTGATATATGCACCCTCGCATGGTTTGGAATCATGGTTTGCAATCTTAAAAATAAGTTATTTTCATTAAAGAATAATTATTTTATGTATTTTTTCAATTCCAATTTATTGAATCCAATTCGATCGGGTTTGATCTAGTTTCGCTTCGAATCACGGTTAGATAGACGACTAATTTGATGACCAGTTCCAGTTTTTAAAACTATGTGTAGGAACTATACACCCATAAAATATGTGGTCCAAAAGTTTAGGATACCAAGGACAATCTCCAACAAAATATGGAAATACTCTATTATTGAAGCAAAATACAACAGAAACTAAGACACTAGGTGCAAATACTTTCTCTCACTACAACACACTAACTCTTTGCCCCACAGAAACTACTGAGTTAATGCACGCTCCTCTACTTTTATAGAATAACCCCTAACTGATGCATTAAAATTGACCACGTCAACCTCAATAAGCACGCCTCATTATAAGAAAGCATAACACCCTTCAATGCGCCCCATTAGTGGTCATTATGCAGAATCATTTGTCCACTAATCCACCTAACTATTAGGATATGTCAACCATCATAACTACGCCATGCCCCTGAAGAAATGTGCCCAGCATCAAATGTAACCACCATCATCATTAAAGCACTCCACTATAGCATTAAAGCAACCACCTACGCAACCTTGCTCATCATGGACAAGCATAAAGAGAAATGGAAACGAGAGTTAATAAAACAATCTACCCTGAAGGGAGAAGAACTTCGAAACAACAACATAAAATTATAACAGATTGTTCTTTTAAGCAATGGTGGAAATGTTTGTAATCTGACTGTTGTAATAATATGAATGGTATAACCAATGAAGACACAAGACCGGAAATAGTCGATAGACAAAGACCTGAAGTATCAATGTCTGCGAGTTCAAAAAGATATTTTCATAGATTCACTTGTAACCATTGAGATAGTTCCTTCGAACTTTGTTTTCGTCATTGTTTGACCTTAGGTGCTTGAAGCAAAGACTGAACACTAAATTCTATTGTCGGGATGGCAGAAGGACTGGGTGTGACAGCAACAGTGTGTTCGTGCAAAGAATGTCAGGACCGTTAACAGGTTCGGTCTGGTGGCAGATTGTGAACTAATGCTGACTGTAGTGTCGGAGGAAGGCGGCGATGCCGGCCAGGAAAGGCGTGGGCAGAGATCCGACGGGCGGAATTTGGGCAGGAGCTAGGGCAGGGATGATTTTACGGTTGCAGGGGGAGCCAAGGTGTGACGAAGGGCCAACGACGGAACAGGTTGGTCTGCGTTTGTTTGGCACGACAAGTCGAGAAAGGGTGCGAGGCATTTGCAACTGGGTCGATGCAGAATCGTGGTGTGTGTTTGTTGCAGCGGCTGTGAATGGAAGTGATGGCAGTTTGTTGGGACAAGGTTTGAGCTGGGAGAGCGGAAGGTCTGGCGATGCGATCAAGGTAATGGTCAGCAACAGTGCAAGAGAGATGGTGGCATGAAACGAATGTGGCGGCTCGGGAGGGATAGGAAGCGGCTACGATTTTTTACAGTAGAAAAACGATTGGTGGTGGTGGTGCAGTGACAGAGCTATGACAACAATGTGAGTTTTGTGGTGCCTTGGTCTACCTGGTTCGTCAGGCGGCCAAAGGTGGCTCGTAATTTTTATTACACGAGGTGTGGCGGCTCAGCATGTATGGAGGCAATGGCCCACAGAGGCAACAACGACAATCACAGGCTGATTTGCGACAGTCTCTTAGCGGTATTGAAAATCTTCTATATATAATTTTTTTGTAATCAAACGTCCTTTTATATATTTAGATATATATATATATATATCTTGACTTTTTTTATAACCTCCTTTTTTTCCTTTATTTTTTTTAAATCTATTTTTTTGGCTTTTTTCAATGACCCTTTTTTAATAATTTTTTTTTTTTTAATTTCTTATATATAATTTTCTGGTCTCCTTTTTTTTTAAATGGCCAATGGCCTGACGTTAACCTGGAGAACCTCCAAAAGCTTATAGCGAAATGCTTCAACGGCAACAACATTGACGAATTTGACGGTCAAGGACTCGGACCGGAGAGCGTGGCTTTGTGCAACGGTGAGCACCCAGAAAATTGAACTACTCCGATACCAAATGAAGTGAACAAAGTTCGTACTTCTCGTTAAATACTCCAGAAGACTTGGAATATGAAAATATCCATTGAGGATACAAGAATATATATTAAGATGTATGATGAAAATGAATGTTACAAATGAGGCTCACTTATATATCTAGGCAGGTGCCTCTTCACGGGAAGGTCATGTCCCATTTAAACATACCTCTTCAACCTAATTACTAATTAACTAATCATTATTTATTGTTTACATTATTTATATCATTTTATTCATAACACAAAGCAAAAAGCACATAAAGATCTCAAGATTTTCAAACTGCGAAAAAGGAAAAATAATGTCGTCATCCACCTGCATTAGTTGAACTTTACATATAAATTGGAGACTCAAGTAAAACAAATGTGGGTGGCAGAGTTGAAAATTCAAGACAACATGAAGTTTCTGAACCAAAAAGATCACATCCAAAAGGGGGATGTTTACAGTTAAGGAAAATAAATCTAGGCAATCAGATTTGGAGCAAAGATTGAAATGAAAAGAATTAATGTACTACGAACACAATTTACACAAAGTTATTTTGGAAACATTAGGGACGAGATTGCCCACAAACAGCCAATGCAAGAAATCCGAGCTTTAGGATTTGGGAACCCTTTGGAATTTTCCTAGTGTTCTGAAAAAATTAATTCTCGTTTATGGTTGATAAATAAAAGCAAAATGAAAAAGCATACCAACAACTGTTTATCTAGAGAAAAAGACAATACGGTAGAGATTAACAATCAACCTTCTCAATTTCCAAGTGAACATTTCACATTAAATGTTGTTGGCTCCACCAAGAATATCTCCTTGTGGAAATGAAAGCAGCAAGGAGGTTAATGGCAAGGATAAAGGCTTTGCTAACAAAATGTTCCCAGAAGAATTGTTTGAAGAATTCTGGAAGACAGGAAAGAATTGGTAAAAGCAGAGCATCAAGTAACAAAGAACATGACCAGTGGAAGGGAAAGATTCTCCAGAACTTGAGCAGAAAATCCTTGACAGTTGATATCACAACTAATCACAAGATCACATTTTTTTGGCGAGAAAAACATCTAAAGAAAATGGGCTGTATTGAAATATTCTTTTATGGGTGAAAAGGTTGTAGATTAGCATGCAGAACTCTCTCTCTTAAACGTATGTTAAATTACAATATATTTTACTCTCTCCCTCCCCCCGGAGAAAGACATTCTATTTGGACCATTTAAAAAAGAGACATTACCTGCTTGCTGGAGAGATGGCACATATCATGGCTAACTTTGCATTCCCTCCCAAAGATTCTTGCAACAAAAAGGTTAGTTTTGAATCGCGGTAAGGAATGTGCCTTTGCTTTCTGTGTGATACTTCTGCTAGAATATTTATCAGGTTCCTGTATGTTTTCAATGATTAAAAACTGTTAGACAAAGAAGCATCAGATAATTTAACCATGGGCAGAGAATACCAGAAGCATGAAGAAAATTTGATCCATTTATAATGTTGATAGATTTGTTAAAGAAATATACTGACATGCAATGATCTGTACTCCATTTGAAGTAGCATAGCATAAACACTTTTCTATTTTTCACATACAATTCAATCAAAATCCTACTGTGCCATTTGTGTCATACATTAAAACTACTATGTTGCAACTTGCAATGCATTCATACCCTAGCTGTGACAAAGAACGGTTAATATTTCCAGCCTCCTTTAAACGCTCTCCAGCAGCACGCGTGAGTTTTTGTCTTTCAGATCCAGCAAGGTCAACCAGGTTGATTCTACTCGTCCTCAAACTGAATAACCCATCTGTCACACTCTGCATAAGGAAAATATATGTTGCAGTGAGTGTATACAGGAATGCAAATTAAAAAAACATATAATCCAGATTGCACTCATATTAATTAATAGAAATTTCAAATTCCACATGTTCATATAGGGTAAGAATCAAATGATAGTAAACGAGCTGTGAACCACAATTGCAAGTGTTTCTACTGCTAAAACTAAGATATTAGAACCAAACAACCTGTTCAATGAATTATACAACTTACAAAGATTGTTTTCAAGAAATAGTTTTGGTACTGCTGAAATTGAGGAATTGAGGAAATCAGCCGTGTTTCTTATATGATGGTTTTCTGAACATAACTAGAGTGGTTATGTACTTAAAAATTTTGCATTCTAATAAAAAACTCCCATTTAATCACTAGAGCATGCAGAGTTAATAAAAATACATAAACATATCAAAACTAATTGCAAGCAGACTTCATCATTCTGAGATGCCTTCCTCTGAAGCTTTCCTCTGAAGAGCTTGTATAATAATGATCCCAACAAATTCAGCCTAAGTTTCTTACAGAAGAATGATCTCTTTCCCCTGTTAATTTCTTTCCACGTGTTTGGAAGAGAAATAGAACCCAATTATTTTCCAATGGAACAATCACTATCTTTGAATTTGTACTCACATTATTCTGATAAAAGTTGAAATTGAACTTGCGGTAACATAATACCTTGCAGCGAGATTCAAGTACACATGTGAACACGCTATGTGAACGTGAACTTTCCACATTAATACTTGTGGCACCCACTCTTCTATTTGCAAGGCCCTGTAAAACAGATTGCATAAATCGCATAAGTCAGCTGAACTCATTGGGTAGCCAAATCAAAAGCATCAGTAACCAGATCCAATACACCATGAAAAAGTTAGGTCCCTTCATCCTTTTCAAAGAAAAATCCTTTCTGAATAGCAGGGCTTCATTTGTGATGAATGCTCACAGTTTGGAATTGCATTAATTTAATGTATATTTGATTTTTTGTAACAATAGTTTTCGAAAAAGTGTGGCAAGCTGGGCAGTTACCATCCAAGCAGCTGTATCAAGACTTTTAGGGACTTAACTGCCAGATTAAAATGAATATCCCTATTGAATAAGGGATTTCTTGGTTTAACATCTTCTTTCAAGGGGAAGTGATGGGCTAAGAAAGGATTTCATAATTGTGGGTAATCTGTGGGCATAGGATTCAAGCAATTGGCTGCAATGGAAAATTATTGCACTCAAAGACTACAGGCAGCTGACAAACATGCTTGATTTGTGGGCCAAGGATTGAGGCAATTGGCTGCAATGGAAAACTATTGCACCCAAAGGCTACAGGCAGCTGACAAACAAGCTTTCACAGCACTCTGTATCTAATAACATCATTCTAGCTCGTTTAGATTGATTTTGGATGAGTAGGGTCCCGATTCAAAAGATTGGATCGACATGTGGGAAGCCTATCTTCAATTATAAAACCAAAGAGCTTTATGATAAGAACTGACCAAGCTTCACTTAGAGAAGATAGGTTATTCAGGACAATGAAGCTAGATGACTTGGAAAGCTTAAGACATCTAAAAACCCACTGGTCATTTAAGTCTATAATTCTGCTGTGGCATGTTCTCAATAGCAGACTAGCAGTTAAAGATAAGCTGCACCACACAGGACTTGTGGATGGTTGTGATTTGTCAAAAAGTGACAAATTTAAAATTTGTTTTTGGAATCTGTTTGGAATAAGTTACTACTAACTTTTAAGTAATATCTTCTCTTTGTCTACTTCATTGTGAAGGGGCCATATCTTTGAGGAAACATAAGGTTGACCAAAATCTCATTTACAGGGAGAAAGCAATGTAGAGCAACATTTACTGACAAAGCCATAACACTTCATTTGGAGGAAAGCAAAGCTTTAAATCAGATCTAGCAATCCAGATTTTAGATGTTTCTAAGTAATACCTTCTCTTTGTCTCCATTGGGAAAGGGTCATATCTTTGAAGAAACATAAGGTTGCCCAAAGTCTCTTTTTCAAGAAAAAAGCAATGTACAGCAACATTTAATGGCAAAGCCACACCACTTCATTGGGGGTAAATCAAAGCTTTAAATTAGAACTAGAAATCCAGAATTCAGCTAGGATAGGTATCTCCAAAACATATAGACTCTCTCGACAATTAAGCCAAAGAAAATAATATGATACACCCTTGTCACATCTCTTCTTGGAGATAAGCTACCAGCATTCTAGGCACTTTGTATTGCTATATACATTGCAGCATTATTCGCCATTCATTCACTAATAGAATTTCATTTTCATTGTATATGGTGCTTCATCGTGTTCTTTCATTCAGTTCTCAACATAATCTGGATTAGTGGTACGATTGGTATCAATGCAATTGGCTCCATGTTGTTTTTTTGCATGTCTGACACAAAGTCCAAGTAACAAGAAGTTGGGCATCAAGCAAACCAAGCCTAGTGAAGATATTCCTCCTTCTGGCCTCACACGGTGGACAAAAAGAAAGAAAATGGAGCATGGGATCATGTTCAGTTGTTGATCCAAGAAGCCCTCAAGCAACAAAGGAATGAGGTGATGGATCATTTCACCCAAATCCTTTGGTGACTCACAACAACAACAAAGACACCTTAGACAAGTACTCACTTCGCAAAGACATGCTTCAAGGAAAAAATTATGTTTGATATCCCTCTATTTGGAGGCAAGATACATGCAAAAGCTTTGGAGGGGAAGTCAGATCGTCTAAATGATTATTTCTTTATATTCATAACGTTTCCAACAATGAGAATAGTATCTTCACACTCTTGAAGTTGCTTGCCCATGTCAAATATTGGTGGGATCCTATACACAACATGTCAAACATGTTTCTGAAGAGTACAACAATATCCTTCATACCCTACGTGCAAAACTATGTATCAAGGCCTAAGAGTGGCACTTGGTTCTAAAATATTTGCAACAACCTGTTGATTTGTGGTAGCATCGGATGTGCTCTAAGTCTCAAATTTTGCAGGAAGGCTTAGGCACATGTATTCCAAAGAACCCATAAAGCGTTTTGGAAAATTCCATAGAGATCATGTTTTATGAAAATAAATAAATAATTTTTAATGATTTCCTAAGTCTAAACTTAGGAAATCAAAATAATTAATGGATATTAATTAAAACAGAGGTGAATCTTCTAGAGAAGACAAAGATCAAGTCAGTTTAATCTTAGTTGTTGATTAACGATTTAATCTCAATCGTTGAAGTCTCAACAAGAAAATTATAAGGACTTGGAGGGGCATTTGGAAAACACATAGAGACGAAGAAAGAATCTAGAGATCGAAATTCTATAGTGAGCAGTGCTCAAGGAGAAGATCGATCGAGAGGATTCTCACAGAGGGGCAGGGATAATTTCCAGGTAGAAGAATTCCTGATATGGAGAGGGCATAGCAGAGGAGGCAATAGAAACCACAGATAGTTGTGCGGAGCCAGTGACGCAGAGGCTATACTAGGACTGCGCAGAGCTGCAGAGGGAGTTCGGTTTTCTGTTGAGGAGACAGCAGAGGGTTAGTGCTAGTTCTCAGAGGAGGTTTCCGGAGGCCAGCAGATTACAATTTCTAGCCAACAGAGAGATCCAGCACAAAGACAGAGAGCAGCTACAGTGACGCAGAGACTGCGCAGAGTGACGCAATCACTGTGCAAAGGCAGCGCAGAGCAACTCAGTTTGGGTGCAGGTCAGTGTCGGATTCCCGTGGCAAAGTGAGATTTGTCTCACAAAATTTTACTTGTCAGATTCGACAATCATAGATTTGTACTCAGAAAATTACTGCACCGATTTTCCCGCATTGGGTTTTTCCAGGGACAATTGTCCAAAAATAATGGTGTTAATGTGTGTATACTTGTGCTAGTATTTTTCCTTGCATTTTTTATTGTGAAGGTTGCAGTATATTTTATTTTGATATTTATCGTAGCATACGTTAAATAATTTGTTCAGTTAAACAAATAGAAGAAATATAATCAGCTGGTACAGTAGGATTCTAAATAGCATAATTTTCACATGGTATCAGAGCAAAGAAAACATATCCAGAAGAACCAATGCTAAATAGAAGGAGGTCAGGAGACTGTGGAAGCAGTGAATCAGATTTCATAAAGGATTGCGCAGCCCAATCCAGGAGGACAAATTTTCATGTAAAATCTCTCTTTGAGTGAGTCGACAGAGTAAGATTTCTGGATCAAAATTTTCCAATGACAGAGGGAACTACACAGCAAGTTCAACGAAGAGCAAAGAGATCTAGCACAGAGACAGAGAGCAACTACAGTTATGACACAAAGACTGTGCAGAGCGACATAGTCACTGCACATAGCAGCTCAGTTTAGGTGCAGGTCAATGTCGGATTCCCGTGGCAAAGTGAGATTTGTCTCACGAAATTTTACTTGTCAGTTTCTCTGTGTGATTTGTTAAATTCAACAATCTTAGATTTGTACTCAGAAAATTACTGCACCGGTTTTCCCGCATTGGGTTTTTCCGAGGACAATTGTCCAAAACTAACAGTGTTAATGTGTGTATACTTGTGCTAGCATTTTTCCTTGCATTTTTATTATGAAGGTTGCAGTGTATTTTATTTCAATATTTACCGTAGCATACGTTAAATAATTTGTTCAGTTAAACAAATAGAAGAAATTTAATCAGTTGTAGCGGTAGGATTCCAAATCGTGGAATTTTCACATGGTATCAGAGCAAAGAAAACAGATCCAGAAGAACCAATGCTAAATAGAAGAGGGAGGTCAGGAGACTATGTAGGCAGTGAATCAGATTTCCTAAAGCATTGCGCAGTCTAGTCCAGGAGGACAAATTTTCGTGGAAAATCTCTCTCTGAGTGAGTTGACATAGAGATTTCTGGATCGAAATTTGCCAGTGACAGAGGGAACTGCACAGCAGGTTCAGCATAGAGCAGTGTTCAATAGGGACGCAGTTTTTGCTGGATCGCAAAAGTGTCAAAAATTGAAGGAAAAAGAGCACAAATAAGTATGGAAAATTTAGATGTCTCTGAATTGTCTTCTAGATTGGAAGAAGATTTCGCATATTTTTCAAGTACAGCGTCTGCAGGTGTTTGGTACATTGATAGCAAGATGGACTTCCAGATCACTATGAGAAACAGAACAAGGTACACTCCAGCAGGGAGAGGCACCATAGTGATTCAAACAGAAGCAGGAACCAGCATCAGAGCCACTAATGTGTTGCATGTGCCAGGGCTAGGAATGAATCTGATTTCAGTGTCCCAGTTACAAGACAAGGGATATGGTGTATACCTCATCGGGAAGAAGGCATACGTCAAGCATCCGAGCTGGAAGAAGAAGAGGCAAATTGGAACTCGAAGCAATAGACTATACAGATTGCAGCTCAAGTCTCCAATGGCATTGATAGGTCGCAATCTTGATGGCGAAAGATATATGAATGAACTATGGCATAGGAGAATGGGGCATCTGCACCATGGAGCACTAAGGATGCTCAGAGAGATTGTTACTGGAGTACCAATCCTCGATACAGAGCATGATGACAAATGCAAAGGATGTGTACTAGGGAAGTATGCCAAGGCAATTTTTCCCAGAAGTGATAACTGAGCAGAAGGCGTATAGGGATTGATACACTTAGACATTTGTGGCCCAATGTCCATTAGAGCTCTCATCAGTGGCGAATACTTGGTCACCTTCATTGATGATTACTCCAGGAAAACCTAGATCTGCTTCCTAAAGACCAAGGATGAGGTCTTTGATCGGTTTAGAGAGTTTAAAGCTCTCGTGGAGAACATGACAGGGAAGAAAATAAAGGTGTTGCGCTCGGATAACGGTGGAGAATATATGGACAGAGACTTCACAGATTTCTGCGCAAAGGAGAGCACCAAGAGAGAGTGGATAGCTCCATACAATCCACAGCAGAATGGTGTAGCGAAGCGGAAGAATAGAACTATTGTTGGGGCAACAAGAGCTATGTTATATGACCTAGACCTGCCTAACAGAGGCATGTAACACAATTGTGTATATCCAGAATAGAACTCCTCACAGAGCATTGGGGAAGAAAACGCTTGAAGGAGTTTTTACAGGGAGGAAACTGGAAGTAGGACACCTCCAGATATTCGGAAGTCTGGCATATTGTCACGTACCAGATGAGAAGAGAAGTAAACTTGATCAGACTGTAGAAAAGGGGTATCTTGTAGGATATAGCGAGACCTCGAAAGCATATAGATTCTACATTCCTAGCAAAAAGAAAATTGTAGTGAGACAAGATGCTAAGTTCGTGGAAGATAGATCCTTCAAAAAATCTCATGATAGGCCAGTAGAGGATCAGTCAACAGAAGTTCCTTTAGTCCAACAACAGCAGGGAGGACAGACACCATGATCGAGTACAATGACTAGTACTAGCATTTCCTCGAGAGGAGAAGATTTTGGTAGTTCTTAGCAGATGGAACAACAAGAACAGGAGGAGGAATTGAGAGAACCTCCTACCACCAATGGTAGAACCAATAGGGAGGCACAGCAAACACTGAGAGATGCAAAGGAGTTCAATGGAGCTCCCATAACCGAGAAGAGACAATGTAGACAACCTGACAGATACCAAGCATTGGTAGCACAGGTAGAAGAACCCTCCAGTTTTCAAGAAGCCCTACAACACCAAGTATGGGTGGATGTCATGGTAGAGTACAATTCTATCATGACAAATGATGCCTGGGATGTTGTACCTAAACAAGAGGATAGATCAACTGTTCGTAGCAAAGGGGTATGTGCAGAAAGAAGAAATTGACTATGAGGAGACCTCAGCCCCTGTATCCATATACAACTCCATCAGATCTGTTATATCCCTAGCAGCTCAGGTGGGATGGGAGATTCACCAAATGGATGTCAAGACAGCATCCTTGAATGGGGTGATAGAAGAGGTGTACATAGAATAGCCTGAAGGCTTTGAAACCCATGAGAAGAAAACTCATGTATGCAGATTGAAGAAAGCCCTGTATGGGCTCAAGCAGGCACCTAAAGCTTGGTATGGTCGGATTGATAGCTACTTGCAGCAATTGGGATTCGTCAAGAGTGATGCAGATCCCAATCTCTACTATTTGATGGTGGAGAATAAGCCACTAATTCTAGTATTATATGTAAATGATGTGTTTCTTACAGGATCATCTAGGCTCATAAAACACTGCAATAAGAATCTTGAAGCAAAATTCAACATGAAGGATTTGGGGTTGATGCATTATTTTCTAGGATTATAAGTGTGGCAGAAGAATGGAGAGATCTTCCTAGGGAAAGGAAGATATGCCACGGAAATTCTGAAGAGGTTCAGAATGCAGGATTGTCGATCCATGGCAACGCCTATGATAACCAATTGGAAGAAAATAATAGATGCATCAGGGGACAAGGAAGTGGACCCCACCTTGTACAGATAGCTCATTGGGTCACTCATGTATCTGGTCAACACCAGGCTAGACATTTTTTTTGCTGTCAACACCCTTAGTCAATTCATGGTGGATCCGAAAAGGGTACACTAGGCAACAGCTACGCACATTCTCAGATATGTGCGTGAAAAGTCAAATACGGGTTGAAATACACCCAAGGAGATGATGTCATATTGAGTGGGTATAAAGATGCAGATTGGGCAGGAAGTTCAACAGACCAAAAGAGAACTTCCAGGTATTGTTTCAATGTTGGATCGAGAATGATCTCTTGGTGTAGCAGGAAGCAAAAATCAGTAGCACTGAGCTCAGCCAAAGCAAAGTATATGGTGGCCAACACAGCAACCTGCAAATCCATATGGCTTAGGAAGCTTCTTGTGAGCTTGTTTAGGAAGAGGATGGAACCAACTAGTGTTTACTGTGACAATCAAAGTTGTATCAAGCTCTCTAAGAATCCAGTATTTCATGATCAGTCCAAACACAAATATCAGATGTCATTTTATCCGAGACTATGTTCAGCGTGAGGCAACACAACTGCAGTATGTCCCCACAAGAGATCAGGTAGCAGACGTACTCACAAAGGCTCTGGGAAGAGCTAAATTCATTCAGTTCAAGGAGTAGATGGGCATGGTTGAGAACTCGTTTCAATAGCAAATGGGTTGAGAACTCGTTTTAATGTGTATACTTGTGCTAGTATTTTTCCTTGCATTTTTTTATTGTGATGGCTGCAATGTATTTTATTTCGATATTTACCGTAGCATATGTTAAATAATTTGCTCAGTTAAACAAATAGAAGAAATTTAATCAGTTGCTGCAATAGGATTCCGAATAGCAAAATTTTCACACAACCTACATCTCTTCAATAGGAGAAACTTGCCCATTGTGTTGTTAAGATTGAAGAAAAACTTCAACAAAAGGTTAAGAAAGAGCTTGGGGCCAGAAATCAACCACATAAAAGAAAGATTAAGGTGGTCGACAAACCCTTACTCTCAAAACAAGGGTGAACTATGCTGGAAAATGTAAGTGGCAACTATTAATCTTATTTTCCTTTAACCTTGATATTTGCTTGTGAATCTTAATTATCTTCTTTATGTTCTTTAATTAGATCTTTTCATCAAACAATATCAAGAACAGTAACAGCAACAACAAGGGACACAGATATTAGGCTCTCAGCCAAGGCAAAACCCCTCCAAGAGGAAAACCTGGAAACTCTTCTCTTCTTAGAATCTGCTTCAAATGAGATATAAAGACCCAAACCCTACACCAATCCCTCCTAGTACCAAGTCAACACTTCTTCAAGTCCTTCCTTAATTTGGCACCAAATTGTTATGCTTTGCAACTTCGACTTGCCAGCTTCGATACAGCTACTCAGCTTCCAACTGCAACCCTGCAATTTCGATCTTGCAACTTCTAAGGAAACCCTAGATCAACCTCCTCTTGAGACCTTCCTGGAGCAAGACAGCTCCTCCTAAGGTCAACGAGGTCTAGATAGAGTATCCTTCATTCCAGCTACAAGATGTTGCACTTTGTCCTACTACAACCCAGTTTTGCAATTTCAGCCTCTTCCTGCAGCCCAAAAACGCTAGAATTTCGCACGAGTGAGAGATATAGAGCCCAAAACAAGATATGTTCGTCCTTATTTCTTCTCCCAGACCTTCACTCTCCTTTTTCTGCTTCTCCCAACTACAGATCGAACTTCTTCTTGATAGATCGAATCTTGTGAGTGAGTGAATCTTAAATGAGGTTGAACTACTTCTTTATATAGCCTTCATCAAGGGGTCGAATTCCCTCCTTTAGGCCAACTTGTAACTGTTTGGACCAACTTGTACGTTTGGAGTTTCTCGGACTTTCTAGACTCAAAATAATTATTTTTATAATTACATTTTTCCTATAAGGGTCTTATAAACATGATGTTGATTCCTTTGACCAAGCCCTCCTAGTACCAAGTAAGCCCTTCTTCAAGTCCTTCCTTGATTCAACACCAAATTGCTACGCGTTGCAACTTTGACCTGCTAGCTTCAATACTGCGACCCTACAATTTCGGCCTTGCACCCTAGATTAACCTCCTCTTGAGACCTTCTTGGAGCAAGACAGCTCCTCCTCAAGTCAACGAGATCTAGATAGAGTATCCTTCCTTCCAGCTACAAGATGTTGCACTTCGTCCTACTACAACTCAATCTTGCAATTTAGGCAATCACAAACCATTTCCAATTGCTTTTGGTATTCGACAAGCATTGTCTAGCCATATACATGCACGAGCTCCTCAAACTCTGGTTCTAAATTCTCTGGCCACCCACTGTAAGACCAACTTCCACCTAGTTGATCAATCCCTTCTTTTTAGTGCTCACTTCTACCAAGGGAAAAAAAGAGAGTCAATATAGATCGTTAACAATATAGCTCCTAGTCCTATATCAATGAGGGCTCCAGGGGCTATTCCTACTTCCCAGAGACCCCAACATTGTTGCCATTCCAAATCTCACACTAATATGCTTGTATGCTTGTATTATTCATGTTCCACATTTTGGGTCCCCAAATTTGGTTTTCGTTGTCAATGCTTAGTTTGTCTTAGCTTAGAGCTATTTCATTTTTTGCATTTTGATTTATTAGAAGATATTTTCTGCCCACTGTAGTCAACATTTCACATTGACCTACTTTTATGGCCATTTGTTGGACATTGATAAAATAATGTTTATTTTATCTTATCTATGATGTGCAGGATCAAATCGTCCTTCACTGAATAAAGAATGATCCTTTTCACTTTAGTAGCCTTCTTGTCATGCTCAATAAGTTATTGAGGATCAATAGGGGTTCTAACATTTACCTCCACAACACACCTTAGATCAACCTCCTCCAATAGCATCTACATTATGCGCTTCCAATGTGTAAAGTTGGTAGCCTCTGCTAAATAAGCACACCCTCGAAGATCGAGACTAGTCATATCTGCAACTCCTAAAATCACACTTTGGTGAATAGATCAGCCACAAAAGGAATCATATTTGCCTATCCCAAGTGTCAATCACCTCTCACATTCCAAAACAAACATCATCAGAACACTTAAGGCCTCACACCCTACAACAGACCATAGGTCTAGATCGCTTCAATTGTTAAATATTTCAAATCTATTGATCTAATACCTTGTCAAATTTTTCAGATCATGGCATATATGGATTAGCACTCAAAAATAGTGTTTCTTGGGGACACATCCCCCAGGGTCGAGTGCATGCACCCGAGACGGGGGGACACCTGGGGAAACATTTCCCTACATCACCCTTTTGGGGAGACATCAGGTGACGAAGGGGGGAACATTTCCCCAGTGTGGGGGACACGTCTCCCTAAAAGGGGTGCTTCTGGGCACACCCCCTCAAAGGGGGGACACGCCTAGAAGCACCCCTTTTGAGTTTCAAGAAATTTTGAGTGGGGAGCCTAATATTCAAGCCTATGGCCCTATTATTGTTATACAATTCATGGTGAGCCTAATATTCAAGCCTATGGCCCTATTATTGTTATACAATTCATGGTAATGTTAAATTTTTAAAGTAAAAGTGGCATTCTCCTTTATCTTTCATTGCCATCATTTTAATTAAATTTTTAACATTACTATGAAATGACTCAGGATGTTTGAGAGTGGTTTTGACCTCATTGGATTTCATATGGAGAAAGTAGAATTTTCGATCTCACTCAAAATCCAGCAGACTTAACAGTTTTTCAGAATTTCAAAATCGAGGGGATTGCAATGTCTCCATTGGATTTTTTCATGTACAAGGGCATGGAAATAGTATTTAATCAAGAGCACCAAGCCCTCTATGTACCTTGATGTTAGTGGCATTGGTTTTCAAACTCCTTTGTCATGACCCTATTAAAAATGTACCCATCACCAAACAAAATCTTGACTTGACATGCTAAATATTTTCTATCTTATTTTAATGCTTAAAGGGTGATATTGATTACAAAGATCCAATATAGATAAAGCTTTTGATGATATGTAGGTATTTGTTGGGGCGTGATTTTTTTTTAATGCTAGAAGCCATCTAGAGCCTATTTGTTGATGTAATTTCAATCCAGAAATGGATTTCACTCTATGCTATTTTGGTTATGTGCACCCTTACATGCTATATAAATGAGAACTTTTTCTTATTTGTGTATAATGCATCTACACATGAATATATATATTTTACCAGTTCTGATCAAGTTTCGACAAATTCTCGAATCAGAGGGTTTTCCGATTCGATCACTAGTTTGGTTCCGATAACATTGGTATCTACTATAGTCTATTTTGCCTAGTACTAATTAGATTCTATAATGATGAATGATGAATTTAAATTTTAAATCAATTTACATTCTAGAATGATGAATGATAAATTTAATTTTTGAATCAATGTAAAATCTAGAATGATGAATGATGAATATGGATCAATGTATTTCATTATTGAATGTCGCAATGTATGGATGAATGATGAGTATGCATGATGCATCTACCAGTGTGAACGATGAATATGGATCAGTGTATTTCATTATTTAATTCAATTATGTATGGATCAATATATTTATGCTTTCATTATTGAATATGAATTTGAATTTTATATATATATATATATATATATATATACCTCGATGTCTCCCCATCCCCCCCTAAATTTCCCTAAAATTTGAGGGTACTCCCACACGTGCCCCCTGTGTGTCTCCCTGCACCTGCGTCGCCTCGTCCCAGAGTCTTGGTGGAACATTGCTCAAAAATCACAAACTCCAAACTACTAGGAATTGAAACAAGAACTACTTTCAAGTTTGTATGCTAAACACTAATTATACATACACAAAAGCTCTGATAGTCTGAATAGAAAATATATACCTGAGCTCTCACTCATATCACAATTTTATTAAATGAAAAAACAAGAAATACAATCAACTAGCTCAACTCCTAACACACTCCTAACAAATAACCACCTCCACCTTGCCTTTCTTTCATAGAATATCCCATCTATGGTCTAAATTTGTCTTACGTGAGGGATCCAGACTCTATCATAGTGTCTTCATATATCTAGACTAAAGAAGCCTTGCACTTTACATGTAGGAGGCCCTTAGACTTTGTGCCCACATTCTCCAGCCTCCTCTAAGGGCACGTAAGAGACAAATTCACAACAACATTACAATTGATTCCAGATTGATGCAAGATCAAGGTACTGTTTCCTTTCCCCAGAGACCCCAAAGACATTGCCAGACCAAATCCTTTACCAGTAGGCAAATGAGATCACCCACACAGCAGCATAGTACCAAGTTGAAATCTACCCCTAGCTCTTCCTCGAGGCATCATTCTATTTTGAGTTTCCTTCATTCAACCTCGGATGTTAGGAGAGAGATATCTAATGGACCATGAACTTTTCCATGGATCCCTTCCCTTTGTACATCTCCCTGTCAGAGCAGTTGCTTGCATATGGAGTTGAGGGTTCTCCATGTTTTAGCATATAGACCTCATGAATTAATTTCCTTCTTGTTCTTTATATAAGATATATTTTGGTACTCACCCTTTGTATTGACATCATTGTACACAGTCCCATTGACCTACTTTTGTGGTACTGGTCATTTGATGGAAATTAATATAATTACCTTTTCTTATCTCTTCTACATTAGAGATAAGGTAATTTTGTTAATATTCAAAAAATGACACCAAAGTAGGTCAATGGCACTATCAAGTACAATGATGTCAATAAAAGGGTGGGATTGCAAAGATGGCTCCTATAAACTGCAAGATGCAAAAATAAAGTGTTGATCTAAGCCAATGCTGAAAACCAAACTTTGAAAGCAGAAAGAAAAATTGGGAGGGCGATTGTACAATTGAAATGGATCCAAAATCTAGAGTGGAAATAATGCAAGCATACTAGGATTTGCTAGAGCTAGATCCCCTAAAAACTAAGACCCAATGGATAAATCCCCAGACAGAATAAAGGAGCTTGAGAACAATTTGGATTGTGCATTGCGTCGTTGCCTGGAAGAGGTTGTCCATTGTTGAGGCCAACGTGATCTTGTATAAATGTTGATATCAAACCTAGACTGGCAATGTTGCTAAGGTCTATGAGAAGAAGGGATAGCCCCCAAGGCTCACACTAATCTAGAGTCAGGGTGCTTGAAGAAATTAAAGAGGGTGTGTGACTACCTAAAGATACAATTGAACCATACCTTGGATCTCGTGGTAGACAAGGCAACGAAAGATGAAGTGCTTCTCTATCTCAACCTCCCAAAGATGGCACAACTAGCATATCTTGCCTAATTAATCAAGTTGGTGCTTCATCTACACACAAAGTCTGTGTGAACCCACCTTAAATTAGGCCAAGGGAATACAAAGAGCACGCATCTAATGATGACGTATCTGCTAAGGCTAGACATTGACCCTGTCCCTGAGCTCCATGAGTGCCCAACACAAATCCATCTTTGAAGTTTGGGCATAGCTCACTTGGTAAGTTTGTCCAAGTGACTTGTATAAACCACCTGTAAACTGTTGGAATATTTAAAATTCCAGAACAACAATGGAGAATAAAATTCCCCCTCTTCAACACAGAGAAAATATAAAAAAATTCTTCACTGGAGACAGAGTTTTCACTGTAAAAACTATTTCATTAAACTTCAAAAACTTGGTTACAAAATCACCTCTGACTGAGGGAATACAAAAACTTTGACTGCTTCAAAACACAGTTCAAAAACAACTCTCACTCTCTAAAATTTCACTCTGGACAAATACTCTGTCTCTTCAAAAAATGAATGCACTGTTGTGCCATTCAAAATCTATTACATTGCTGCTGTGTGTAAAAAAAACTCACAACTGTTGAACAATGCACTGCTGTGCTGTATATGTCTTTTTACTTCTGCTGTGTAAAAAGAATTCAAAAAACTTACGATACACAATAGCACACAGGCTTTTTCTTTAACTCTATATATGCCTCAGCATAATTTTTTTTTTTACAATATAGAAAAGAAACTAAATTAAAATAAAACTTATTTTAAAAACTAAAAATAAAAAAAAAACTAAAATAAAAAAAGTTTCATTATGGCCCACGGCCTTTTCTTTTGAGAGCATTCATTCTATATATATGTAAAACATATATATACGTGCACATTGTTTGCACGATTTTTAAAAACCAAACATTTAACCAAACCTTGACCGAATTGAATCGGACTTCAAAACAGAAATTAAACCAGCGTGCATAAAAATTCCGCGTGCCAAAAGTGATTTGCTGATGTCATCAATTTGTGATGCGGGATTTTTATTAAATCCGCCCTAAGAGTTTCCCCGGGTCCGATTTTCAGCAGCCTGTACGGAAAAAAATGTGATGCGGGATTTTCTTTCAATCTGGTTTACGAAATTTCAGGTCCGAGCTGCTCCAATTCAAAAAACGCTGCGCTGAAGTTGACTGATCCATAAAAATGGAAGGCGGCTTCAGTACGCCGTTCTGCAACCAAAACTGGAAGGTGGCTGCCTGTACGTTGCAGCACTGAGAGTAATTTCAACACTCCCCCTTACTCTCAGCTGCTGGGTTATCAGTCATACCCAGACATTTCCTCAAAAACTCAAAACTCTTCTGCCCCAATGGCTTAGTCAGAATGTCTGCAAACTGCTCCTGAGTTCTGCAGTGTTCCAAAACAATTTCACCATTGTTTACCAATTCTCTGATGTAATGAAACTTTGTGTCAATGTGTTTCGTTCTCTTGTGAAACACAAAATTCTTCGATAATGCAATAGCTGAGCTATTGTCACAATAAATCACTGTTCCTTTTACCTGCTCTTGGCACAAACTTATTAACATCCTCCTCATCCAAATTGCTTGACACGCTGCTGCTGTAGCTGCCACATATTCTGCCTCTGCTGTAGACAATGCTACAATGGGTTGTTTTTTAGAAGCCCATGAAATGGCTCCCGAACCCATGTGAAAAACATAACCAAAAGTGCTCTTCCGATCATCTACACTTCCAGCCCAATCACTGTCAGTGTATCCAACTAAATCTGAATTTTCTGAAGCAGTATATAAAATACCAAACCTTTTTGTACCTTTAACATACCTCAGAATTATCTTCGCTGCCTGCCAATGTGCATCCTTTGGCTTCTCCATAAATCTGGAAATTAAGCTAACAACATGCATTATGTCGGGCCTAGTTGCAGTCAAATACATGAGGCTGCCAACTATGCTCTTATACAAGCTAGGATCAAAATCCTTGCTGCTGTCCTCTCTGCTGAGTTTTAATCCCATCACTGTTGGAGTGATCGCTGCCTTGCTCTCCTGCATATTAAATCTTTCTAGCACTTCATTAACATATTTTGCCTGTGAGATAAAAATCCCATTTTCATCTTGTTCTACTTCTATTCCTAAGAAGTATTTCAACAAACCCATGTCAGTCATTTCAAATTCTTCTTTCATGACTGTTTTAAAATTTTCAATAAGATACTCATCATTACCTGTGAAAATAACATCATCAACATATAAAACTACAATCAACATTTTACCATCCTTTTCTTTGATGTAGAGGGTGGGTTCTCCCTCACACTTTTCAAATCCATTTTCCAATAGATAGGAATCTATCCTACTGTACCATGCTCTTGGTGCTTGCTTCATCCCATAAAGAGCTTTCTTCAACTTGCACACTTTGTGCTCTTGGCCTTTCTTCTCATAGCCTAGAGGTTGTTCAATGTAAACCTCTTCCATTAACACTCCATTTAGGAATGTTGACTTCACGTCCATTTGGTAAACTTTCCACTTGTTTTGTGCTGCTATGGACATCACTACTCTCACGGTTTCCATTCTAGAAACCGGTGAGAAAGTTTCCTCATAATCTATCCCATGCTTCTGCTTATACCCTTTGACGAGAAGTCTTGCCTTGTGTCTCTCTATTTTTCCTTCAGCATTACTCTTGGTCTTGTAGACCCATTTAACTCCAATGAAATATTTACCTTTTGGGAGTTCAACCAAATCCCAAGTCTTGTTTCTTTCTATGGAATTAATCTCCTCATCCATAGCTTCTATCCATTTCTTATCCTTAATAGCTTCTTCAAAGTGGATAGGGTCTTCAACATGACAATATAAAGCAAACAAAGAATTGATACCTTCATTTGCTGCCTCTTGTGCATAAATGTCATTCAAATTTCTGAACTTCTTACCTCTTTCACTTGATGTACAAATGCTTGAAGAAGCACTTGAATTTCCTCCTTGTGGTGTGCTTGGAGAAGCACTCTCATTTCTCCTCAAGGGTGTCTCTTGCTGCTCTTGTGTTGGTGTTGCTGTTTGGGGATGTATTTCAGCCAATTCATCATCATCTTCATCATGAGATAAACAGTGTTTAACATTCACTGTTTTCTCTATGCTTCCATCCCAAGCTTCCTCCTCAATAAACTGAACATCTCTGCTCACAATAAACTTTTTGGTGGATGGGTTGTATAACCTGTAGGCCTTGGATTCCTCACTGTATCCAATGAAAATACATTTCTCCCCCTTGCTGTCCAACTTCTTCCTTAGCTGATCCGGAATGTGTGCATAAGCCACACATCCAAAAACCTTCATGTGTGTGACACCTTGTTTTGTGCCACTCCATGCCTCTTCCGGCACTTTGTTCATCATTGCTTTTGTAGGGAACCTATTCAAAATGTATGCTGCACAATGTACAGCTTCAGCCCAATAATCATTAGGCAAATGTTTTGCCTTTAACATACTCCTCACCATGTCCATTATGGTTCTATTCTTCCTTTCGGCTACTCCATTTTGCTGCGGAGTATATCTAGTTGTAAACTGCTTTTGAATACCATTTTCTCTACAAAAACATAGAAAATCTTTAGAGATATACTCACCTCCTCTATCAGTCCTTCGAACTTTGATATGCAGCCCACTCCGGTTTTCCACAAGTGCTTTGAAATTGCAGAATTTTTCAAACACTTCACTTTTATTTTTCAAAAAGTAAACCCAAGTTTTTCTTGTAAAATCATCTATGAATGTTAACATGTAGTGGCTGCTAGCAACCGATGGAGTTTGCATCGGTCCACACAAATCTGAGTGGACAATCTCTAAGGGTGCCTTTGCCCTTATGCTTTTCCTGGAAGGAAAACTTTCTCTGTGTTGTTTCCCCAAGATACAACCTTCACAAAGGCTGTTCGGCTTCTCTATCAATGGTAAACCTCTTACCATTCCTTTTCTGTTCAATAAATTAAGACCTCCAAAGTTGAGATGTCCAAATCTCAAGTGCCACAACCAATTTTCATCTTTTGGTTCGCTTTGGATAGCCTCTTTTGCCACTGCTGCTATCTTTTCTTCATTTTTCAGATCTGCTCTCATTCTAAGAGGGAACATTCTGTTCCTTGTCATCTTCACTTCAGCAATACATTGTTTGCTGGGTGGTTTGCCCATGATGGTACAAACATCATCCTCAAAAAATACATTGTACCCCTTTTGAACAAGTTGTCCAATACTTAAGAGGTTACACTTCATTCCTGGAACATAATAGACATCTGCTATGGATTTCTTTGCACCTTTCCTTGTTAAAACATTTACATTCCTTTTTCCCATAACAGACACTTTACTATCAGTCCCTAGTGTGACTTGTGACTTCACACTCTCATCTAGCATAGAAAACATTGCTAAGTTTCCTGTCATATGGTTACTGCAACCGGAGTCTAGAAACCATAGATCCTCATTCTTTTCTTCAGCCATATTACAAGCCAAAAACAAATTATCTTGGCTGATATTTTCTCTAGTGAAATTTGCACTAGTTCTACTTCCCATATCATGCTGCTTCTTTCTACATTCATTAGCATAATGACCATATTTTTTACAATAGTGACATTGGACATTGGACTTATCATACCTCTGTCCTTGAGCATTCTGTTGACCACTCCGCTGGCTGCTGCCTTGGCCTTGATGCTGATTTGGATTGCTGCCCCTTCCTTGAGCATTTGCTGGACTGTTCCTTCCACCTCTGTTTTGGCTTCTGCCTCTTCCTCTTTTGTTTCCTCTCCCTTGCCCTTTTCCTCTTCCGAAAAACATCTGGGTCTTAAAGGCATGTTCTAGAGATGAGTTTTCACTCCTACCCAATCTCTGCTCATGAGTCATCAGTGATGCATGTAGCTCATCCACTGTGAACTTTGTGAGATCTTTAGTCTCCTCTATGGTGGTGACAATCACATCGAATCTTGAGGGTAGACTCCTCAAGAGTTTTTCCACAATCCTCTTCTCTTCAAGAGTCTCTCCATGAGATCTTATTTGTGTGACCATTCCAATCACATGAGTGAAGAATGAGTCAATAGTATCTGACTCTTTCATACAGAGAGTCTCAAAGTCTCTCCTCAGCAACTGAAGTTTTGCTGTCTTCACTTTTTCCATGTCTTGATAGGCTATCTTGAGAGTTTCCCATGCTTCTCTGGATCTCTTGGCTGCTGCTATCCTTGGAAACACACTCTCATGCACTGCCTGATACAATAAGAAGAGAGCCTTGGAGTCTTTCTTCCTATTGCTCTTCAACAACTCTCTTTCTGCCTGAGTTAAATCTTCAAACTCTTCTTCATCTGCTGGCTCTTCAAAGCCATCTTCAACAAATTCCCATAAGTCTTGGGAGACAAATAATGCTCTCATAGTTATTGACCAGTAGTCATAATTTTTCCCATTAAACATTGGGAGATGGACATTTCCCATACCCATACCAGTGCTGGCTCCAGCCATTCTGCACTCTTAACTATGATTAAAAAAACTTGACTGTGTATGTAAAACAGCTCACTATTCTGCAACAGTGACTCAAAAACTGTATAGAGAAATACCTTTGGATTCTTTGGCTGAGTCTTCACACTGCTGGAGAAGCTGCTGCAACTAAGAACTCCTTTCCTTCAGCTTCTTTGATCTTCAAAGAGCCTGGACTAGCTCTGATACCATGTTGGAATATTTAACATTCCAGAACAACAATGGAGAATAAAATTCCCCCTCTTCAACACAGAGGAAATTAAAAAAAAATTCTTCAATGGAGACAGAGCTTTCACTGTAAACACTATTTCATTAAACTTCAAAAAAAAAACTTGGTTACAAAATCACCTCTGCCTGAGGGAATACAAAAAAAACTTTGACTGCTTCAAAACACAGTTCAAAACAACTCACACTCTCTAAAATTTCACTCTGGACAAATACTCTGTCTCTTCAAAAAATGAAAGCACTGCTGTGCACTTCAAATTCTATTACACTGCTGCTGTGTGTAAAAAAAAACTCACAATGCTGAACTATGCACTGCTGTGCTCTCCAAGTCTTTTTACTTCTGCTGTGTAAAAAGAATTTAAAAACTTACAATACACATCACACAGGCCTTTTCTTTAACTCTATATATGCCTCAGCATATTTTTTTACAATATAGAAAAGAAACTAAATTAAAATAAAACTTATTTTAAAAACTAAAAATAAAAAAAAACTAAAATCAAAAAGTTTCATTATGGCCCACGGCCTTTTCTCTTGAGAGCGTTCATTCTATATATATGTAAAAACATATATATACGTGCACATTGTTTGCACGATTTTTAAAACCAAACATTTAACCAAACCTTGACCGAATTGAATCGGACTTCAAAACAGAAATTAAACCAAACTGTATAAAAATTCCGCGTGCCAAAAGTAATTGCAGACGTCAGCAAGGTTGTGATGCGGAATTTTTATCAAATCCGCTTCATAAGTTTCCCCGGGTCCGATTTTTGGCAACCTGTACGGAAAAAAGTGTGATGCGGGATTTTCTTTCAATCTGCTTCATTAAAATTCAAGTCCGGAGGTTGACTGCTCAACGGTTTTGGCAAGCGGCTTCAGTACACTGTTCTGCAACCAAAATTGGAAGGTGGCTGCCTGTACGTTGCAGCGCTGAGAGTAATTTCAACATAAACATCCTCTTGGGTGAGCCTATTCAACCCTTTCCTAGTAGGTAGGATGTGTCCAAGTGCATTAAGGGAATAGCTAAACAAAGGAAGATGATCCATCTAAATACCCAAAAAATCAACTCAACACCAAGCACAGCTTGAGGGGCTAGCTACGCTGATGGACTTTAATGACTAAGCCAAGTACAAATACCAATATAATCCCTTTGCCAAGTCAAAGAAAATTAGAACATGATGTCGAAATGAGACAAGGCTAAGTAAAGTCTCAAGCTGGAGGGATTAAGCACCAAACTCTCAATGAAGGATGGCTAAGGGATTGCCCATTAACTTCGAATAATGCATCAAAGAAGGAATTACACTCTCTCAAATGAGACCTAGTTGGATTATATCAAAGGTCTCGAAACGTTTCAACCACAAAAAATTGTAGGCTAGATAAGGGGGTCCATGAGAGACATCTTGAATGATATGGGTGGTGAAAACATTAACTCTAATAAAGGGTTAAAGACCCATGCCCTTGTTGAATTAGGGTTAGAGAGCATGCCTCAAATTGAAACGAGGCCCTGAGACTTGCACCGCCAAGTATAGGTGTTGGTGATCTTAATCACCTCCCCTCTAAAAAAAGGAATGATGATCCAAGAGGGCCATCTTTAGCCCATAGAAGATCATAACCAGTGTTGCATGAAGTGGGGACAAAGAGGGTACGCTTTTTAAAGGGAAGCATCGGAAGCATCATTTTCCAAAAATCCTCAAGTACTTATTACATTTATATTCAAATAAAACATCCAGAATGCTAAAATAGTTATCGAACATATGAAAACATGCATATGTGTACATATACAGATGGCATTGATAGTACATTAAAGTTGTAGAAAATCCACGAAATTCTGATATGCTAATATGAGCAATCTGAAATAATATTTCTTCTCACATAGACAAAGAATTTTTCTACTAGATGCAGCAGAATAGGAACAGAAATAAAAGCACAATCACAAAATGACTCTCAACTGGGAACCCAACTGGGATAACTCTCTACTTGTTATTGAGAATTTTATTGATAGAAAAAATGACCAATAGATCTCTTACAAAATAATTGTTTCAATCAGAAAACACACTTGTCTTCCTTTCTTGTTCTAAGCTTGCAAGATTGTTGATCTATGTTGCCCTCTACCAAACTGTGCACAAGCTTCTCTTGCACATTCTTGCTTCTTATCGCACAAACTCGTGCTTCTTATCGCTTGAACTCACCAACTCGTGCTCACCAAAACAATGATTAAACTTGTGCCTTCATTCCTCCTTTCAAAGGCAATTTGAATGGTTAAAATTAGTGAGTTTTCTAATTAAGGAATAATTTTTAGGTTGATTGAGTTAGCATGAGTTAACTACTCATGCAACTCGACCTACTTCAAGTCAACCACTTGAAACTCAATCACTTGTGTTTTTCCTCAATCAACTCACTCTTGAAAATCATGAACTCGACTTTCAACATCAGTTAGGGAATCACCTAATTTTTAGGAATTCGAGTCATGCACAAGAAGGAATTCATTCTAGATCCTATGATTAAGGCACAAATCAAGGAACCCTTTTCTCGCTAATATTTTCAACACTCCCTCTTAGCGAGGAAGGTGTTCCGGGAAGAACCTTGCCCACCTGGATCTGTCTTCAACTCTACCAAGTTCTTCGTTGTTGCAACTGCTGCCTCTGAATTAGAAGGCTTCCCTACTTTCTTTTACGAAACACGATTTGAAGACTTGTTCTTTCCCACCATGCTCTGTGATTCTACTTCTTGATGTTGGGAGACTCAATTCTCTTCAGATCTCCCTTAACCAAATCCTCTACCCACATGGCTCAAACTTTCCCTGTACTGGAAGTCTTTGATTGAGTGGCTGCCTCCACTCTCACTGGGATATGGTCCTCATTGTCATCATCTTGTTGGTCGACCCAACTGCTAACTATCTTAGACTGAAACTGAGATAATGGTTGAGGCTCCATATTGAGAGATCTATCCTGTTGTCGCTCAACCACCACATCTCTACTTTGAACTATCCCTGCCTTGCTGCTCAAGTCTGCACTTGTCTCTACCTGCAACTTGAAGAGATTCTTCACCCTCACACCTTTATGCTTCTTACGTCTAGAAGTTGTGCTGGAGGTAAGCCTTACCTTTATTGAAGATGACATCATAACCCTTGTCCTCAAGCGTATCTGCCGAAACTAGATCCTTCCACAATCCTAGAACATATACAACATCTCTGAGATGAAGAGGATTACCTGAATCCATTTGAAAATTGACTCTAGCTACATATTGACCATCATCTCCTAGCTCAATCTGAAACTACATGTCCTTCTCCTACAAGTGGTTGAAACTCTTCTTGTTCTCAGTCATGTGGAAGGATGCTCTTTGAACACATCTGGAAGGTACTTTGCCTCCATTAGTGTTGATCAATGCAACTTTTACTCCCTCAAAAAGCGTGCATCTCTAGCTCCACAATCTGCTACTATCAATGATCACAACTCCTTTTGTGTCACTGAACTTTGGCTCACTGATCTGTCCCACTAGCAGGCCTCTAGCTCCACTAAGAAGTCTGCTCATTGGGTCTTCTAGATCTGCCCTCTTATCAGCTAGAGCTCCACAACTTTGCCTCCTAACAGCTCATTAGTCCTTCAATGATCACTGTACATGAGGAATTCAAGGCTTCCCACATGTCAAGATTATGGTTGCTCCAGAATCTTGCTCCCTAGGGCACACAAATCTGCCCTATCACTGTGACACATCAATTCTATTGTCACTCTCCTTAGGGCCTCCAAAACTGCCCACACACAATCAACTCTTTGATTGATCTAAGGATTGTAAATCATCCACTAACAATCCATACACACTTGTTCTTAGGTTGCTTCATATCTTTGTCCAAACACCACTAGGGCAGTCTTCCACCTAGCAATATCTATTCATAACCTTCGTTGCCCTTGCATATCTAGGTCTCCTTGTCAAATACTTGACAAAACTCGGATCTCATACATAGTCACTCCTTGAGATATTTTTGCACTCGTAGATCCATGAATTGTTGCCCTAAAAACTTTAGGACTAAATTTTGTGTGTTAGTCAAGATTTTGTTCATTGCTCTGATACCATGTAGAAAATCCACGAAATCCTAATCTGCTAATATGAGTCTGAAATAAAATTTCTTCTCACATAAACACAGAATTTCTCTATTAGATGTAGTGGAATAGGAACATAAATAAAAGCACAGTCACACATTTCAAAAGCACAGAATTGTCTAGGGAACCCAACTGGGAAAACCCTCTACTTGTTATTGAGAATTTTATTGATAGAAAAAACGACCAGTAGATCTCTTACAAATAATTGTTTCAAGCAAAAAACACACTTGTCTTCTTTGCTTGTTCTAAGCTTGAAACCCTTGCAAGATTGTTGATCATTATTGCCTGTGAAAATTCCAACACTGGAATCCTATTGCAGCAACTGAAAATTATTCTCCTAATTGTTAATTTAATTTAACAATTTATTTGTTGTTTGCTACAACAAATAATGAATGAATCACACTGCAACCTACACAAATAAAACTGCAAAAGAAATAAAACGCCGAAAGCTGAGAAATGCTAGCACACACACATAAAAATTAACACAATTGTTTTTGGACAAAAGTCCCAGAAAAATCCAATGCAGGAAGACCAGTGCAACAGCTGAGGGTTTTATTATTATGCAACAGTGAGAAATTATGAGTACAACTGGATGTTGAAATATGGCTATCCTACAGAGAAAAATACTGGCAAAAATCTAGTGAGAAATTTTCTAACTCCATAGGCAAACCCCAGCACACCTTGCATTCAGAAAACTCGGCCCTCTGACCCTCTGCGTCAGCTTCTGCGCAGCTTGCTTGACGTCAAGCCTCTAAGTGGTCTCTGATAAAGTTGTTCTTCCTTCTGCTAGCTGGGAAAACTCTTCTCCGGCACTCTAGGACTCCTTCCCGGCCTCTGGAACTGAAGACGTCTTTCCCTCTCAGCAAATCGAACTTGCCTCTAAAAGCTTCTATGTGGCTCTTCTGCCTCTTTGCAAATGCACTCGTTGGATCCAAAATACTTCCTTCAGCCTCACTGTCTCTGCCCCTCTCTCACTGCTTCGATCTTTGGCTCTCTCCGTTAACTGACTGCTGCTACACCTTGGAAATCGATCTACCAAGAAATCGAACTATGCAAGTGTCTTCTCCATCACCACATCGATCTCCTCTTATAATCCTTTGTTGGAGCACCAATGGCCAAGATTAAAACATAATCGATGGCTAGGATCATCTCTAGATCGATCCGTGTGAGTTTCTAGATTTTTCTCGCCTTGACTTAATTAATACTGATTAATTAACCTGTTTTCCTAAGTTTAGACTTAGGAAACATTAAAAAATTGGTTAATAGTCTAATTGGTTAATTGGTTAATTAGTTATAGCCTCTCCACAGAGTTTCGTGGCTAGAACACATCTAATGCTACAAAAACTAACACTCCCTCTTAGCAAGGAATGTGTTCTAGTGTTGCACATGCTGCCACAACACACTGTCCCTGCATCATCTCCTGCCACGTTGTTGATGTCTAGTTGTTGCTACCCACCAACTACTGTGCAACTCTGATATACATTGCATCTGTGTTATTGCTGACCCTGTTGTACTGCTACCAACACTGCATCTGCACTGCAACTTTGTTGTTGTTGCTACTGCAACATCTGCAACTGAAAAACATCCCAAATACTGAATCAACTGTGATCAGTATAATGCACCTGTCACTCGAGTCTCTAATTGCTACTAGCCTCTGCACTGTCCACTGAAGACTCTGCGCTGTTGTTGACTCAAAATTGTGCCAACTCCACTGCTACCAACTCTGCACTACACTCCCACTGTCTCTAACTGTTACTAGTCTCTACATTTGTCACTCTGGCATCTAACTGCTACTAGTCTTTGCAACTGCCACTCTGGCAATTGACTGCATCAACTGCCACTAATCCATCCCCCCGTAGCTAGGTATTGATCCAAGATGCGAACTCCTCAAGGATCCTGCCTTCCCTTTTTTGCATCCAGATGAGCCTTAGCTTCTCCTCCAAGTACATCTTGTGCTACTCAGAAGTACCCTAATATATTGTGGCGAGAGCATCCCACATCTGCTTGGCAGTATCTTTGCCAACAACATGCGAGACTTCATGATCCCTAACTCCATCTAGGATCAACTGCTTCACCCCTACCATCTCCTTTCTGTACTCTTTCAGTTCATTTGCATCCCAAGGAATTTCCACTAGATTATCCGTGTAGGCTTTCAGGCCAAATTCATCAAGAATGAAGGGCATCCTTGCTTTCCAGATGACATCATTGGAAGCTCCATCCAAACTGTCCTGATCACAAAACCTTGCAATGGCCATCTCAACGAACTGTTAAGAACTCCCTCTTTCCTTCTGCTCGGCTGGTGCTATGCTACTCGCACTCCCTTCTAAAGTGAGTAGATCTGCTCACAACTACTGCCAATCTGCAAGGAAATATCGAACTTCTTGAGACTAGAAGTTCCTTGAGAGAAATTTTCCCTCTGTGTATGCTTTTCTCTCTTCCACCCTGACGTTGGTTCTACACTAGCAAGTTGTTGCAAAATCCTTTGCGTCCAACTAGAGATCTACCCAACGAAAACTCTGAGCGACTCCCTTTGCCTCTGAAATGACTCAATCTGGATAGATCGAATTATTTTTCCCCTCTCATAAAAATCAAACCTCCACAAATAACTCATCCTCCTGGCAGATTGACGCTGCCCTTGGGAATTTCGTCATGTTGCCCTTACTGAGCAGTGAAATTCCTTTGCTTTGTTCGCCTCTTAGCTCTCCGGCTGATTAACTGCGCTCTGATAGCATGTGAAAATCCAACACTGGAATCTTATTGTAGCAATTGGAAATTATTCTTCTAATTGTTAATTTAATTTAACAATTTATTTGTTGTTTGCTACAGCAAATACTGAATAAATAACTGCAATCTACACAAATAAAACTGTGGAAGAAATAAATGTTGGAAGCCGAGAAATGCTAGCACACACACATAAAAACTAACACAATTGTTTTTGGACAAAAGTCCTTGAAAAAACCCAATGCAGGAAAACCGGTGCAACAGTTGAGGGTTTTATTATTATGCAGCAGGTAGAAATTTTGAGTACAACTGGATGCCGAAATCTGGCAATCCTACAGAGAAAAATACTAGCAAAAATGAGAAATTTTCTCATTCCACAGGCAAACCCCGACACAACTTGCCTTCAGAAAACTCAGCGCTTTGACCCTCTGCATCAGCTTGTGCAGCGCAGCCTACTTGACGTCTAGCCTCTGACTAGTCTCTGATGAAGTCGTTCTACCTTCTGTTGGCTAGGAAAACTCTTCTCCGACAAAAATCTAGTGAGAAATTTTCTCATTCCACAGGCAAACCCCAACACAACTTGCCTTCAAAAAACTCAGCCCTTTGACCCTCTGCATCAGCTTGTGCAGCGCAGCCTACTTGACGTCAAGCCTTTGACTGGTCTCTGATGAAGTCGTTCTACCTTCTGTTGGCTGGGAAAACTCTTCTTCGGCATTATGGGACTCCTTCCCAGCCTCTGGATCTGAAGACATCTTTCGCTCTAAGCAAATCAAGTTTGCCTCTAAAAGTTGCTACAAAGTCCCTGTGTCAACTTCTTAGTGGCTCTTCTACCTCTCAGCAAATGCACTCACTGGATCTGGAATACTTCATCCGACCTCACTATCTTTGCCCCTCTCTTATTGCTTTGATCTTTGGCTCTCTCCGGCAACTCGCTGCTGCTACTCTAGAAATAGATCTGCCAAGAAATCAAACTGCTCAAGTATCTTCTCCATCAAAACATTGATCTCCTCTTATAATCCTTTGTTGGAGCACCAACGACCAAGATTAAAACATAATCGATGGCTAGGATCATCTTCAGATCGATCCGTGTGAGTTTCTAGATTATTCTTGCCTTGACTTAATTAATACAATTAACCTGTTTTCCTAAATTTAGACTTAGGAAACATTAAAAAATTGGTTAATAATCTAATTAAATCACTTCTAAGCAAGAATTTCCAGAAACGATTTCCGGGTTCTGGAGATCTCATGTATTCTAGCCTCTCCACAAAGTTTCATGGCTAGAACACATCCGATGCTACGAAAACTAAGATTGCCCACTACCTACCTGTGCACAAGATTCTCTTGCACACTCTTACTCTCACAAGATCCACACACAAACGTGTGCTTCTTATTGCTTTGTCTCACCAACTTGTGCTCACCAAAACAATGATTAAACTTGTGTCTTCATTCCTCATTTTAAATGCAATTCGATTGGTTAAAATTAGTGGGTTTTCTAATTAAGGAATGATTTTGTGATTGATTGAGTTAGCATAAGTCAATTGCTCATGCAACTCATCCTATTTCAATTCAACCACTCGAAACTCAATCACTTGTGTTTTTCCTTAATCAACTCACTCTAGAAAATCAAGAACAACTTTCAATTTCAACACATCAATTAACTGCATTCTAACTCGTTCTAATTTTTAGGGATTGATTCCTAAATTATAGGAACTTGTCCTAATTTATAGGGAATCTCCTAATTTTTAAAAACTTGTCCTAATTTATAGGGAATCTGAGTCATGCACAAGAAGGCACAAATCTAGGAACCCTTTTCTCGCTAATATTTTCAACAAAAGCAACATTTATATATTATAAACTTACACCTATTTCACTTGCCCAAGCTTTCTAGGTGCTACTAGACAATGAATAGTAGAGTAATTGACCTTGTTAGTGTTGGTAGATAGTGGACATTGGGCACTACTGGAATAGTAGAGTAATTGACCTTGTTGGTGTTGGTAGATAGTGGACATTGGGCACTACTGGACTATGGATAGTGAACATTGGACCTTGTTGGGTGCTATTGTGACAGTAATAAACCTTATTGAGTGTTGTTATGACTTGTTTTACTATTGTGCATCGAAGCTTTAATTTTGAACCTTGCTTGGTTTGTATTTGCATTTGGAAGAGCTAAAACTATTGCGAAGTTGAACTATGTGCAATTGTAGCATATTATTTGACTGAAATAGTGGAGAAATCCATTGTTTCTACATTTTGAAGGTGTCTTGCAATTAGCAGCTTGTTTGTTTTCATCATTTATATTGTTTAGGGAAACAACCTTCGTTTTTTCCTATTTCATAGTTCAAATTTTAATGGTCACGGCTTTCAAATTTGGGCTAAATTTGAGGAACTGTGGTTCCAAAATATGACACGATTTTGAGGGTGATTCGAGCACAAATCTGCATGGTGCATGGTTCCAGCTAGTTGATGTTCTTATAGGTTCATGATGGCAGCTAGCTCATGTTGGCATTGATGTCAACCCTTGTAGACTAGTTGATGTTTGGGTGCCATTTATTATAGCATGGTTGCAGCTAGTTATGTTGACATTGGGATGATTATGTTGGCATTGATGTAAATAATATGATGTCACACACATGATGGTCAGATGTTAGTATTGGTTTGGTTGATGATGCTGCTACAGGTGGTTGATGCACATCTACATGTCATAGAGATGATGTTTGGCACACTAGTTGAGTTGGCAAGAAGATCTTCATCTAGGTCCTCATGCTTGTGCTCATGGAGATGACTTGTTGCAATGTGATGGCCTTACGTTTGATGATGGATATGTGCTACAGAGTATTGCAGGTCTGTCAGAGGTGTTGTAGCTTGTGGAGATTATTGTTGGAGAGTGGAGGATTTGTTGGCACTCTTGCCAACCTTGTTTGTTGGCCTTCTTGGTCAACCTAGCAGTCAAACTTGCGAGACTTGTTTGATCCACTTGCAGAGGTGTTATTGAACTTAGCAGAGGTTTAGAGGTGAGTTTAAATGCTGAAGAAGAGGATCCAACAGGTGGCAGAGGTTTTGAGCTGAAGAACTGTTGTTTTTCTTCATCCTTTGCCCCAATCGCATGGAGCCGAGTCTATGCATGCATCTGAAAAGCTCCAATCTCAAGGAAGCAAACTTGTGCATGTGACCGATCGAGTATGTGCATGTGATCGGTCGAGTTTAGCTAGTGTTGTAGACCAAAACCCCCAAAACCCGCAAGCTTTAGTCTCCACTACAATCACTAGAGTTAGGATCCACGAGAGGCGATTATTCCATGTCGTGAAACACACAAGGAGCATTGAACCCAATGTCCAACAATCTCCCCCCCCCAACACGAGTCAGGTGAGTTTTGAACTCAAGACCTGTCGCTCTAATACCACTTGTTGGAATCACAATTGTCGTTAGACCAAAAATCCCAGGCTTTAGTCTCCGCTACAATCGCCAGAGTTAGGATCCACGAGAGGCGGTTAGTCCATGTCGCGAAACACACGGGGAGCATTAGACCAAAACCTGCAAGCTTTAGTCTCTGCTACAATCACTAAAGTGAGGATCCATGATAGGCGATTAGTCCATGTTGTGAAACACACAGGGAGTGTTGAACCCAATGTCCAACAATCTCCCCCCCAACACGAGTCGAGAGTGTTTCGAACTCAAGACATTTCGCTCTAATACTACTTGTTGGAATCATGATTGCTGTTAGACCAAAACCCGCAGGTTTTAGTCTCCGCTACAATCACCAGAGTTAGGCTCCACGAGAGGCAGTTAGTCCATGTCGCGAAACACACGGGGAGCGTTGAACCCAATGCCCAACACATGCAACTGAAAGAAAACACAAAAAATCCTCTGCATTGCTCACGCAAATCGGAAGAAAATTGGCATGGAAATTTCCAAAGGCTTCTAGAATAAGTTGTAAAGGTTAGGAATGGTTTGAAATGGTCCTCCCATGATGTGAACTCATTTAGTGCACAAGTAGTGGTCTTGGTGGATTGATTTGGTCCAAATTGTGCACACTTGATCCTAGCCCCAAGCTCAATTTCGCCTTACATGTTTTATGTTCATCACTTGGGAGTTGTGTGTTGGTTGATGGTGAGTGTATATGTGAGGAAGAGAAGGTTGCATAGTGTGTGTATGCTTCAAACATTTTGGAGGTGTCTTGCAATTAGCAGCTTGTTTGTTTTCATCATTTATATTGTTTAGGGAAACAACCTTCGTTTTTTCCTATTTCATAGTTCAAATTTTAATGGTCACGGCTTTCAAATTTGCGCTAGATTTGAGGAACTGTGGTTCCAAAATATGACACGATTTTGAGGGTGATTCGAGCACAAATCTGCATGGTGCATGGTTCCAGCTAGTTGATGTTCTTATAGGTTCATGATGGCAGCTAGCTCATGTTGGCATTGATGTCAACCTTATTGATGTCAACTCTTGTAGACTAGTTGATGTTTGGATGCCATTTATTATAGCATGGTTGCAGCTAGTTATGTTGACATTGGGATGATTGTGTTGGCATTGATGTCAACTATATGATGTCACACACATGATGGTCAGATGTTAGCATTGGTTTGGTTGATGATGCTGCTACAGGTGGTTGATGCACATCTACATGTCATAGAGATGATGTTTGGCACACTAGTTGAGTTGGCAAGAAGATCTTCATCTAGGTCATCATGCTTGTGCTCATGGAGATGACTTGTTGCAATGTGATGGCCTTATGTTTGATGATGGATATGTGCTACAGAGTATTGCAAGTCTGTCAGAGGTGTTATAGCTTGTGGAGATTATTGTTGGAGAGTGGAGGATTTGTTGGCACTCTTGCCAACCTTGTTTGTTGGCCTTCTTGGTCAACCTAGCAGTCAAACTTGCGAGACTTGTTTGATCCACTTGCAGAGGTGTTATTGAACTTAGCAGAGGTTTAGAGGTGAGTTCAAATGCTGAAGAAGAGGATCCAACAAGTGGCAAAGGTTTTGAGTTAAATAATTGTTGTTTTTCTTCATCCTTTGCCCTAGTCGCATGGAGCCAAGTCTATGCATGCATCTGAAAAGCTCCAATCTCAAGGAAGCAAGCCTGTGCATGTGACCAGTCGAGTATGTGCATGTGACCGATCGAGTTTAGCTAGTGTTGTGTATGTTGTTCGAATCACGATTGTCGTTAGACCAAAACCCGCAAGCTTTAGTCTCCGCTACAATCACTAGTGTTAGGATCCACGAGAGGCGGGGGTTAGTCCATGTCGTGAAACACACGAGGAGCGTTGAACCCAATGTCCAACGATCTCCCCCCCCCCCAACACGAGCCCAGTGAGTTTCGAACTCAAGACCTGTCGCTCTAATACCACTTGTTGGAATCACAATTGTCGTTAGACCAAAACTCGCAGGCTTTAGTCTCTGCTACAATCGCCAGAGTTAGGATCCACGAGAGGCGGTTAGTCCATGTCGCGAAACACACGGGGAGCGTTAGACCAAAACCCACAAGCTTAAGTCTCCGCTACAATCACTAGAGTTAGGATCCACGACAGGCGGTTAGTCCATGTCGTGAAACACACAGGGAGTGTTGAACCCAATGTCCAACAATCTCCCCCCCCCCCCAATGCAAGCCGGGTGCGTTTCGAACTCAAGACATGTCGCTCTAATACCACTTGTTGGAATCACGATTGTTGTTAGACCAAAACCCGCAGGCTTTAGTCTCCGCTACAATCGCTAGAGTTAGGATCCACGAGAGGCGGTTAGTCCATGTCGCGAAACACACGGGGAGCGTTGAACCCAATGCCCAACACATGCAACTAAAAGAAAACACAAAAAATCCTCTACATTCCTCACGCAAATCGGAAGAAAATTGGCATGGAAATTTCCAAAGGCTTCTAGAATAAGTTGTAAAGGTCAGGAATGGTTTGAAATGGTCCTCCAATGATGTGAACTCATTTAGTGCACAAGTAGTGGTCTTAATGGATTGATTTGGTCCAAATTTTGCACACTTGATCCTAGCCCCAAGCTCAATTTCGCCTTACATGTTTTATGTTCATCACTTGGGAGTTGTGTGTTGGTTGATGGTGAGTGTATATGTGAGGAAGAGAAGGTTGCATAGTGTGTGTATGCTTCAAACCTATTGGAGAGCATAGATACTTCAGTGTATGAGTGATAATGGCTATATACTGAACATATCTAAAGCATGCTGTAGAATAGATCAGATTTGATGTTGCTGGAGTCGAGATTGTTTGGAGAGCTTTTGTATGTTGTTGGATAGTGTTTTTGTTGGTGATTCTCACACTTGTTTTTGCAAGAGTTGTCGATGCATTTGGCACATAGCCATAGTATCTTATGATGTTAATTGTATTATGCAGCGTTACATTGATGTGAGGGTTTGATGGTATTCAGATTTGATTCATAGATTTGAGCCACTATTTTGCTAGTTTGGAGAGCATATGTTTGTGGTGATTTTGATTGATATGATGATGTCTTGCTGCTAGAAGTCGTATTGCAAAATCGGTTTGGGCGAAGATTGATTGATCGTGGTGGCTTTCAACGGATTGTAGTCTATAGATCCGTGTGAGAACATAGTCTTTCGAGTTGATTAGTAGAATCGAGTCTCCTAGTTGATTGGCATTGGCCTATTGTATATGGGGTCGAGTCTCCTAGCTGATCGAAGTCAACAATCTATGTAAAAAGACGCATTTTGCTTAATAGAAGATTCAGAGCAGCGTAGCAACATCAAGGGTAGTTTTTTACCCAGTGAAGGGTTTTCCACCAGATATCTTGTGTTTCTTGTGATGGTTTTCATGGTTGTGTTTGATGGTTTTGTTGCTCTCATGATTGTTGATTTAGCTGCTGACATTGTTATATTCATGTGATGATATAATGTTGTTGGCTATATGCATGATTCAGTAAGTGAAGTTTAAATTGGTAAAAGTTGTTCAGAAGATCACACTATTAATTCACCCCCCCCCTCTCTCTCAGTAGTGCTCAAAGGTTTCCAACACCTTGGTGGCGCAAGGTGGGGGGCAATTCCTGCAACATTGATCATAACCTTGGTTTTACTTAGGTTGATCACTGATTGTCAAAGATCGCAAAGAAGGAACAAAGCATCTATTTTTTTTTTGCAATCCCTCAAGAAATGAGGTTAAGACAATCAAATCAATGAAAAGAAGAATATATATCAAAACCTAGTGGAGGAGAAACCCATCATCATCCTAGATATATCTATGTATGGCTTAAAACATGAACTATCAAGGACTAAATACCCATAGCCCTTGTTGAGTGAGTTAGAGAGCATGCCTCAAATTGAAATGAGGCCCTAAGAAATGCACTACCAAGTGAGCTTAATCTCCTCCCCTCTGAAAAAGAAATGATGAACCTCCTTTGATCCATAGAAGATCATAACATTGGTTTTACCTAGGTTGATCATTAATTGTTGAATGTCACAAAGAAGGGCCAAAGTATCTAGTTGTCTTTGCAATCCCTCAAGAGATGAGGCCAAGACAATCACATCAAGAAAAAGAAGAATATATATCAAAACCTAGTGGAGGAGAAACCCATCGTCGTCCTAGAAATGCTTACCACTAGATAGATCAGGTAAACAGATAGACAGAGACTGATTATGAATGGCAGGTGGATAGATAGAGGCAGATCAGTGCCCCAGCACCCACCCAACCCACAAATTCCAACTACAAGAATGAGAGAATACAATACATCTATGGTTGATGCTTTTATGGATTACGACAGGATATGAACCCCAACACAAATTCCAACCAATAGGATATTATAATGATTAGCGAGGGCCATATTATGGGTTATTGAAAACGAAACCAAACAAGGCAATTTATCTCACATGACCTCTTGCCATCGCAGCTACTCGATTTGTTGTTGGTAAGTTCTCAATCCTTCTTTCGTGCAATCCAATAGTCGATCATATCATGTGGGACAATATTAAAGAACTAATTTAGGATTCATTTTCGCCATTCCTTTTTTCTTGTTACTTCGTATGCAAAGGTTGGGGAGGTATGGAGAGAAACAAGGAAAAGGGGAATCAATCTAAAGGTGAACATTTCCATCACTGTTGCGCTCTTCACTACACATTTGACTCATCTACACACAAACCAGGGCTATTGTTGGGTACACCTCTTTGCTAAAGGAAGAATACCTTCAAAGCAACATAGGTAAAACTCTTAACACTAGCATGGCTCCCCTTTTTTTGTACAACTCAACTTTATCCAACTCGGTGCCACACTTAACCCCAACTTACAGATTGCAGTTAGAGAGTTATTAAATCTTCAAGTTTTTGCCTCTTAGGGTATTGGCATTTTTATTAAATATAGTTTCAACCTCTTATTATGGCCCTTTTGTAGATGAGAATGACCATCACATCTCTTCTTGGAAATAAGATACCACCATTCTAGTCACTTTGTATTGCCATGTACATTGCAACACTTTTCACCATTGATTCAATGTGTATTGTGTTTCAATGTGTTTCATTTTCTATAATAGTGTGTCCTTTCATTTGATTCTCTACATCATTCTGATCACATAAATTGTATTATGTGTTCTCTCTTGTTCAATATTGAAATAGAGGATCATTTTTTTTAATTACTTATGATGTGGTTAGCAAATCATCCACATCCGCAAAGTCTGGTTTAGAAGGTAAATAAAATGTTGTAGCTAACCTTTAATTAAAGGTACTCCGACCATGTTTAGTGAAGTGCAAACACCTTTGCTTCTAAACTTAGGTGGACGTATTACAAATAATTCCACTATCATGCAACCAATTAGCCCCATGCCTACTTTGGAGTCTAACTTGTTTATGATAAAAAGTTTGGACTTGAAATTAAAAATTGAGCTACTTTTTCAGCAGGCAACTCTGCTGAATTGGAAAACTTTTTCACTGACAAAATTGGCTTTTACGTACACTACTGTCTACAGAGAGCCATTGAAGATTAGCTGCGTTGTTTAGTAAACAAATATGAGTTAAAGAATGGCTTGAGGTGATGTCCAAGAGAAATATTTACCATTAAAGAAGTGGAGAACATGGCATACAATTAAAGATTGTGCAGTTCTCCAATTATCTTGTAATAGAGTGTCAAAGTGTATTCTTCTAGAATAGAAGAAAATGAAACATACATAAAGATTGCCAAGTATATTAAACACCATTGTAGTTTTAAGTGAGATTATAATATGTCCAAGGGGTTAGCTCAATTGGATGTCACCAATGTCGTGGGGGGGCATTTTGCTACTTCCATTTTTGCAAGTGCCTGAGTCAAAGCCCCCTCAGCTAGGTGCACTAGTCTACGCCAACAAGTTTGCTAGGGATGCCATCCATGAATGTGGGGAAGCATCCCTTGGGTTTCCCCATGAGGTATTCCTTTGGAAAAAAGTGAGATTAGAATATTTGAAACCAACTCTATCAACCAAAGAAACTTAGAAGAAAGTTCAGAATATTATGGCCTTGAAGACTTTACACTGAATCTTAAAAGTTATAGGCATCCTAGTGTGTGTGTGTGCATGTGTTGTGCAACCAGCCTGAAATGTTATTTAGCAGGAAGATTCCTATAGAAAGGGCAAAGATATTAAAGCATACATACTCGAATAAAGAGCTGAGTTACATCATCCATGCTGGCAACATATTCCTCTGTAATATTTTCCACATATACCCCATTTTTTGTGTCTTCTCTAATCTGTAACCAAAGACATAACAAATACCTATTATGGAAATCTGGAGCTTTAAATATCTAATTGAGCTAGAGGGTACAACAACACCATTATAAGCACAAACCGATATAAAACAGGTAGAAATTTGAAACAAAAAACCATAAAAGAGATGGAATATACATAAAACAATGACAACAGAATGATCTGGTTACCTGAAGATTTCTCTGTGTAGGTTCCAACAAATCTGTGATTTGCTCATTATATATCTGCCACATACACACAATTGTCAACGGATGGCAAAATGCAGGACAGGTTCATGCAAGCATGCACCTAGTTTGTGTCCTTCAAAAGAAATGAATGCAAGCAAAAGAATTTACTCTCAATCAGAAAGTAAAGTTATGTACCTCCAGGAATGAACAGCGACATTGATAATGTAGTTGCTTTTCAACATTTTTATGCTCTTCCTGAAACCCAAGAAACAAAGAATTAATGAAAGAGAATGCATGAGCTGAATAGCTAACTTAACTAATTCTTTCTATCAGGAAACCTACTTCTTGGATTCGTGCAAACAATCGCTCAAAAACACGAGGAGTTATGCCACGACGCCTGCTCGGGATTTTCTCTTCAACTGAAGCATTTGATGGTCCCCACATGGTATATGTTTTACCACTTCCTGTCTGTGTCCAGGAAACAAATATTAAACCAGGTAATTAATAAGCACAATTCATCTCAATTCTAGGAGAAACACCAAACAGAATGGAAACTAAGTTTCAGAATCAAACTGAAGTATTTGAGACTTGATGGATGACAGACAATAAAAAATGTAAACAGATATTTGAAATGACAGACAAAATACCTGGCCATAAGCAAATATAGAACTGTTAAATCCTGCCAAGCAGTTCTCTACCAGTGGCATGCCAACCATCTCAAAAACCTCTTGCTGAATGAAAACAAATAAAGCAAAGACAAATAAGGCTTGGAGAAGTGCACATTGCAATTTAAAATGAAATTCGATAAAGCGCGTTATGGGAAACACAAAAAAAATGAAGGGTCAAAAGGCATTGAAGAACAAACATTACAATTGGATACCGCTGCAAAAGACTATCATAATATTGCTGATCTGATGGTATCAGCAATCATAAGAAGCAAGGTTGATTAGAGGTTCATGAAAATTCAAGAAAAACAAGAATTGATGCTCGAATAAATGTTTGGGATGTATCCCTGGAAATTTATGTCTTCCTACTCTTGAATGTATCGATAAGGAGCAATATTTTGCACTTTATTGTTACTTATTCCATTACATATTTGCTTCTGAACAAAACATTAAGTGTAGCATTTACTCCCGTAATGTGAGAAAATTTCATATTGCAAAGTAAATCTATTTGCTTTGATTCACATTCCAACTGTGTGTTCTCATGGAATAACACTGTCATCTTAGAGGCTTTAGAGTTGAGACAACTTATTTGCATTGTGCTCATCTTCTTCAGTAACATACTTCCATACCAATCTTGAAAACAATGACATGTCCAAGGCAACATCAGAAACCTGGGTATCTAGGATCACCTGCTAACATTTCTGGTAGACTAACTAGAGGGCCAGTTCATACAACTTCAACGAACTAAAGATCCAAATCCATGGATTTCAATAAAAACAGAAGTTCTGGAGGACAATTAAGCATTCCTTGTCTTCTTATTTAACTGACCTTAATGTAATTTATTTTCAGCAATGCTGGCAATGAATCCGTCAATTGGGAAAATCATTCATCACCTAGAGATTTTACAAAAAGCTCGTATGAACACACATCTGATTAGATTATCCTCCAAAATCACAATCCTTATTGTGTCACCCCGCTCCAACTGCATTCCTCAAGCTTTAGTATGACTTAGTTGCCAGTATAATGGAAAGTAAAAGACTGGCTGTATGAAATCTAAGGTGCGCAAGGTTCATGAGTGTGGATGCGAGAACAGGGACACGTCTGTATCAGCTAGTTAAGCATGAAATATGTAGGTCAAACTCTTAAGATATTTCCCTGGACAGATGCAAAGCAAACCTAAAACAGATTGCTGAGCATCATCGTGCATGGAGGACATGGACCAGACCCTAAATGAGAATACTAGACATGAGATTACATCATACAGATCATAGTTTTGGACTGTTTCAAGGGGCCGTAGACCTTAAATGAGAATACTAGACATGAGATTACATCATACAGATCATAACTTTGGACTGTTTCAAGGGGCCGCCCCTTGAGTTTCATCAGGGATGCCTTTCCACACCCAGGATTTGAGAGGTGTCCTTTGGAATGGGGATACGCACCTTCAAGACAGAGGGGGCATGTCTCTGGTACAGGAAATGCAGAGACAAGTCAACTACGGCCGGGGATGCATCCCATGGTAAAACAGTAGAAAATGCAATATAAGGTCATGGCAATGATAAACAATGCAAAGAAACAGAGTAAATCAAATGCCGGACAATGGACATGTAATCAGCAGTAACAGCAAATTACACTCGATTTTCAAGTATAATAGAATTGGTAAAGGAGAGACCTAGATGGTGCAATGGTCTAAACATTGAGTCCATGTCAACACCATTGTTTTCTCTAGCATTAGTTTATTTTAAGATGATTCCTTAAAACCACAGTAGCCAGCATCCACTACCTATCAGGAAGTGAAATGCTGCCTACAGTGTACAACCACCCAGGTCTGATTAAATAGTCTCTGGGTGTATCGACAGCCCCGTTGTGGGTAGTATCAGCCATTTCCTGTGAGGATCAAACCCTAATGTGGGTTATAACTTATAATAGCACCCTCTTTCACAGATCCAGCTTGCCTTTCGTGTCTAGAATTATTAGATGATTCCTTAATACCACTGTAGCCAGCATCCACTACCTATCAGGAAGTGAAATGCTGCCTACAGTATACAACCACCCAGGTCTGATTAAATAGTCTCTGGGTGTATCAACGGCTCCTTTGTGGGTAGCATCAGCCATTTCCTGTTAGGATCAAACCCTAATGTGGGTTATAGCTTATTATAGCACCCTCTTTCACAGATCCAGCTTGCCTTTCGTGACTAGAATTATTAGATGATTCCTTAATACCACAGTAGCAAGCATCCACTATCTATCAGGAAGTGAAATGCTGCCCACAGTGTACAACCACTCAGTTCTGAATAAATAGTCTCTGGGTGTATCGACAGCCCCGTTGTGGGTAGCATCAGCCACTTCCTGTGAGGATAAAACACTAATGTGAGTTATAACTTATAACAGCACCCCCTTTCACAGATCCGGCTTGCCTCTCATGACTTTGAATTATTTTCACTTAAGATTCATTCCTTCGTTACATCTCATGTCTCCAAATTTTGGGCACTAGCTTATGGTCTAAGGACAAAGAACGCCTCAGGTTCTATCCTCACTTGGGAAAGCAAAAATCTTGTCTCTAAATGTTTGTGTGTGGTCTGTTGTGCATAAGCCCAGGTCATAACAAGTTGGGACAGAGATGGTTTATAACTGATAAGGCATTATCCTGTACTAAAAGCTTTGCCAATCCAGAAAGCTATATTTGGATGCAAATCTCTGGATTGATGTGATAGCATCCTCTTCCATTCCAGTATCCCTGCTCACAAGTACGAAACGGAGAAGGTTTCTAAGGCATTACCTGTACAAAGCTTTGTCAATCCAGAAAGTTAGGTTTGGGTGCAAATCACTGGATTGATATGATAGCATTCTCTACCATTCTTGTATCCCTGCTCACTCGAGTACTAACATCCCTGACAATTTTGGCCCAAATCATGATTCATGCCTCGTTAGTGTTATATATGTGATGTATCAAACTATATTATTATGATGGCATTTCCGTATGGGTTTCCATATTAATATTTCCTTTCTCCTTCTTGCCATAGCTGATAACTGCTTGGTTGGATCTTGTGCTCGGAAGGAAGGCAACAACGAATATCCAGGCTAGCTACTGTTGGATTCTTATGCCTCAGCTTATTAGTGTAACTGATGTTTTGAAATTAACAAATCAGAAAAGAAATGTAAGAAATCCGATACTGTTCAAACCTGGGAGGACTCTGCTCCGGCAACGGCGTCGAACGTAAATTGCTGATCTGCCACAGCCACTGTATCGGACGAGGTCTCCTGTACAATCTGGGTGCCTTGCTGCTCTTCTTCTCTCGTCAATGGCCGAATCCTCACAATCACCTGCTAGTATCATTAGATCCATGAGATATTAGGGTCAGTAAACATGATGAAGAAGAATAATCTAAGTGCAGTTAGATTATTAATGTCTAAGAAATAGCCACAAAAATAGGCCAATGCCTCGGAGGGAGAATAGGATAGAGTGAATGCCTTAACACCGGAATCCGAGGCAATCTTATCTCCTCCCACCAGGCCTGAGTCGGACTGAGATTGAGGATTCTCAGTGGGATGCTGATATGGGTAATCCATGCCTGATTTGCGCTTCAATGGGCGAGGAGGAGGAGGTCGGGGAGGCAATGCGGGACTGGTGAGATGCTTCGATTTGGCCGACTTGGAGGAGAAGGCCGGAGAGGCTTCAGGAAGCGGAGGCACCATCGAGTTGATGTTGGGCTTTGTGTTTTCGTCCTCTGGAGGCATGTTTTCGGCGCCATTGTTGTTTCTGCCGGGCGTCCCGCCCTTCTTCGGAGTTTTCCTGCCGCTTATCTTCTTCAAAATTGAGCTCATCGCTGTAAATCGCCTTCAGATTGAGGGATGAATTGCGAAATTTCCTTCAGACTGAGATATGAAATGCGAAATGCCCTTCAGACTGAGATATGAATTGCGAAATGCCCTTCAGATTGAGGTATCGGTTCTGGAAAGAAGCAGAGCAGAGAAGTGCAGGGCAGTGCAAGCAAAGAGAGAGAAGAGGATCAACAGCGATTATAGCCGTTAAACGGGAGGAAGCATAGATTTGAATGTCCCCGCTCCCCTTTTTTTAATTATAATTATTTAAAATATTATTTTATTATTATAATAACATTTTTTTTTAAATGATTTGAATCCGTAAAACTTGTTACATTCATTTAATAATACTCATTATATTATATTATTGTTACAGCTCGTAATTTATTGTTTTTAATATTTGTAATTTCATTTTTCATTGCTCGGTTATTTCCACAATTTTAATAGATAAAATAAAATTTTATTATTTCTATAATTTTAATAGGCTTAATTTGGGGTTTTTTTGCTTTGCATCGTGCCCTAGTCGATGCTGAGCTAAATGCTTCGTAGCTCACACCTCACAGCACTCATGGCTACCCCGGAGCCAAATCTGGGGCCGCCTTCACCTTCTGTTGCCGCTACAAATTCGAACGATCAACAGCCAGATGATTCCTCAGTTGTCTTCGCCTCTCTAATCAGCTCTTTGGGACCCCAACGAACCAGACTAACTGCCACGAAATTTGTAAAAAAATTGGAATCCATACCAGAAATATCCTTACCTCCATCTATACCAAGGAAAGTCGCGATCTCTCTTGCGGAAAAAGGACTGGTGGGTCAATTCACAGGACTGTGGCCTTCCCCCAAAATAGTGCAAAAATGGGTGGAGAGGAACTGGATCCAGTTTACACAAGGAAAAATCGCCATACGATTATGTGGCAGGGGATACTACACATTTCACTTCGAAACCAAAAGTGATCGAGATATCATTTTTCGAAGCGGGCCTTACTTCATGGACGCAAGGGGCCTGTACCTTAACCGATGGACTCCGGACTTTGATCCAGAACTAGATGTCCCCAATGTTGTACCAGTATGGGTCAGATTGCCGCACGTCCCTCTCCACTACTGGAGCGATGACTCGGTTCGTGCAATAAGAAATGGAGTGGGCAAATACATTGACAGAAGTGAACCCAAAGACAACATGCAGGCATGCGCAAGAATCTACGTTGAGGTGGATCTAGGAAAGGGCCTCCTGGAAGCTGTCAAGATCAAGTTGGACAACTGGATCCACATACAACAACTGGACTACGAGAAAATTCCCTTTAAATGCAAGTTATGTCATGAATACGGTCATTTCACCAATAGATGTAGTAAAAGAGAAGAACCTGAAAAAAAATGCAGAGAAAACCTCATATCCAAAATGGGAACAAGTAAAAAAGAAGAAGACAGCTTCAAAACCCCTTTTAGGCCCTCATCCCCCTCCACCACCTGGATCTCCTCCCCCTTCTCAAACAACCTCCCCCCTACCATCCTCCCTTTTGGGGACAAACCCTTTCGACATCCTCTCATCTGCCCTCATTCCATCAGATCTGGTCTCCACCTCCTCCCCTAAACCCTTTCTCCTCACATCTCCCGCCCCTACCCCTCCAGGATCCCCCCATCAGGTGGACAAACCTCTCCCTCAAATCCTGGACTGAATCCTAACAAGAAACCAAACTAAAGAAAACCCTCAAATACTGAGAACACTAAGAAAGTTGGAAGGAGATCAAACAAAGAAATTAGGGATGAAGAAGCAGCCAAGACATCTCACTGGGAACACAACAGGGGCTGGAGAACTTTCTAGAAAAAGGACCAAAGAATAAAGAAAAAGTGCAGCAAACAAACAAAGGGAAGGGTCCTACAGTCGCCCATAATAGTAAATATTGATAGTTGTCTATTGGAATTGTAGAGGGTTGGGTCACCCCTCCAAAATCAACTTTTTAAAAGACCTAATCAAAAATGAAAAACCTAACATCCTCTTAATTCAAGAGACAAAACTCAGCAGTCAAGAAGTCGACACGATCATAGAAAAATCTAGAATCTATGAGGAACAAGCAATATCTGCTACTGGAGCATCAGGAGGGATAAGCACTATATGGAAAAAAGGAAAATGGAAACTGCATCAACACACAAAAAAAGAACATTGGATAAACACAAAATTGGAAAATGTTGAAACTGGCAGGAAAGCCAACATCTACAACATATACTCCCCCAATCACTATAAGGATAAGGAAAATTGTTGGCAAACTTTAAAAGAAAGCATTGGGGATGACCGTGAAGATAACCTCATTGTTGGGGGAGATCTAAATCTAATTCTCAAAGCTGAAGAAAAAAGAGGAGGGAATTCCTTATCAGATCCAAGCAGAGAAACTCTAGAAGAAATAATGGAACAATGCAACCTTCTTGACATTCCCCAAAAAAATGGGAAATATACCCGGGATAATAGAAGAATAGGTAAGGCAAACATCAAGGAAAGGTTAGATCAGATCCTCATCCGAGATAAGATGATAATCAACTATAGCAGAGCAGCCTCTAGAATTATTCCCTCAGCAGCATCTAATCATAATCTAGTTCTAATGGAGCTTGGCATGGCTGAAAATTACGGACCATTGCCTTTTAGATATAATCAGCTCTGGGACAGCAATGAAGAAGCACAAAAAGAAGTGGAAAATGTATGGAAGAAAAACATCAGTGGATCTCCACCTTTCATATGGGAAACAAAAATAAAAGCAACAAAAGTAAGCCTAAAAGACCGGGCAAAAAACAGATATAAGGAACCCCACAAAGAGAAAGAGGATCTGGAAAGCAGTGACAGCACCATAGAGAAGCAAGCAAGAGAAAAAGAAGTGCAATGGAGAATCTATAGAAACAACAGACAAAAAAAAGAAACTTGGAGGCTCAAGTCCAGACATATATGTATGCAAGCTGGAGACAAGAACACCTCCTTCTTCCACAATTCAGCAAAAACAAGAATGATAAAGAACAATATTGAAAAAATTACAGGAGGAGAGGGACAAGAGTTAAAAGGGCAAGAAGAAATAAAAAATGAGGCCTTTAACCACTTCAAAAAACTCCTCACAACTCTAAATAGCCATGCAAACCTTGAAGAGTTTTTGAGACATATCCTAAGAATTATTGACAACAGCAGCAATATCTCTCTCACTAAGGAAGTGACAGAAGAAGAAGTAAAGGCAGCGGTCTGGGCTTTGCAACTGGACAAGGCTCTAGGACCGGATGGCTTTCCCATAGCCTTTTACAGAACCTTTTGGCATCTCATCAAAAAGGATCTGTTGAAAATGATAATATATGTAACGAGAAAAAGGAAGATTGGAGGGTACAGCAACTCAACATTTTTGACCTTAATACTCAAAGATCCCCAGCCATCTTCTCTTAATCGCTTCAAGCCCATATCCCTCTGTAACAATTCATACAAAATAATCTCCAAAATCATAGTTGGCAGGCTGAAACCCCTTCTTCCCTCCCTGATCACTGAAAACCAAGGGGGATTTGTCCCCAATAGGCAAATCGTGGACAACATCATCTTAGTCCAAGAAGCCATCCACACCAGCCTCACCAATAAAGAAAAAGGCTTCATCCTAAAAATGGACATGGCAAATGCCTTTGATAGAGTTACTCTTTCCTTTCTTGCAGCTGTACTAAAAACTTTTGGCTTCTCAGATGAATTTGTGGAATTAATACAAGCTTGTACAGTGGGCCCTTGGATAGCTCCTCTTATAAATGGCAGGCCTTGTAAATTCTCCCAAAGTTCAAGAGGATTAAGACAGGGTTGCCCCCTGTCTATTTTCCTCTATATCATAATGGCAGACTCTCTCAATAGAAATTTGGAATATTGAAGAAGAAAGTCCACCTTAATAGGCCTCTCTATAAGTAGAGGAACCAAAAGAATAAATCATTCTCTATTTGCTGATGACACTCTTCTCTTGGCTGAAGCCTCTTGCATCGTGGCAAGAAGATTCAAAGCCTTCTTGGATAGCTTCATGGAGGTCTCCGGAGGCATGGTCAACAATGGCAAAAGTTGTTTATATAGCTAGAACACTCCCATAAGGACCCTACAGAAAATGTCACAAATTCTGAATATTCCTTTCCAAAACAGCTGGGACCATTTTCAATACCTGGGGCTGCCAATAAGTACGAAAAACGTGAAGAACAAAATATGGAGTAAGTTTGCAGAAAAAATGAAAGTGAAAATCCAGTCTTGGGGAATGCTTTGGTTAAACCAAGCTGGTAGAATTACGCTCATAAAGTCCATATTGACAGCTCTGCATTTGTACCAATTTGCTCTTATTTCGGCTCCTACAAGCATCCACAAACAAATAGAATTAATAATCAGAAGCTTTCTCTGGCAGGGAGGGAAAAGGGAAAGGAAAAAATTCAGCCTGATAAATTGGAAACAAGTGACAACCTCATACAAAAATGGGGGTCTCTCCATAAAACTCCCAGGACTAATGAACACAGTGCTGGGGAGTTAAATAACTTGGAGCTTCCTAACAGGGGAAAAGTCATGGTGGAAAGCTGCCCTTGAGGCTAAATACCTCAATGGACCAAGAACCTCGATTTTGGGCAAGACCCCTCTGACAAGGCCATGCACCCAGATATGGAAAGAAATCATTAATGCAACTCAACTTATCAAAGATTATATCACAATGCCACCGGGAAATGGGGAACAAATAAACATTTGGAAAGACAGCATAATGGGACATCCCCCTTTGGGAAATAACCCAGGTATGAAAGAATTAAAAGAATGGATGACAAGGGAAGGTCTTCACAAGTTGAAAGACATTTCCAACTGGGAGATGGATGGAGACTGGAATTAATGGTCCAAGCCCAAGCTTCCACGTGACCTTACAGGGCAATGGAACCAATTGACAACTCTCTTGGCAGGAGCAGCCCTGATAGACAAAAATACGAAGGATGTCTACATATGGGAACCAACAGGAGGAGACTATACTGTCAGAATAGGATACCAAAAACTTCATGAGAATCAAAATCAACAAGATTGTCAATACTGGAGATTAGCATGGAAGGCTGAATCCCTCCCTAAAATAAAAATCTTCCCGTGGACTTTACTTCACAACAAATCTCTAACTGCAGAGAATCTAAAGAAAAGAGGAATATGTGGCCCGTCTCAATGTCCACTATGCAGAAAGGAGGAATAAACAATCCAACATTTATTTCTGGAGTGCTCCTTCTCAAGAAAATGCTGGGAGGCAATGGTGATACCCATAACAACAAATATGAACTATAACCTTCCTATAAATCATTTTATTAGCAGGTGGAAGAGCAGTTACCCACACTCTTTCAAAAACAAACAAACAGTGAAGCGTCTATGGAACAGCCTTCCCTCATTCCTTTGTTGGCAATTATAGCTAGCAAGAAATGGAGTAATTTTCAAAGACAAAGCCCCAAAAGTAAGCACAATCACATCAAAAGAATGGGGATTGATGGTGGAATTTCTCACAGCAAAAGGGGTCAAAGGAATCAATCTGAGCCAACTCCAAGAAGAAGAAAGGATTTGGATCAATTTTGCAGCAAGCAAGATCAAACAGGCCCCTCAAATAAAAAATACAAAGATGTATCAGAATTGGAAAATTAGGAAAACTGAAGAAGAATTCCAAGCCTGGGTAAATACTCTAAATAAAGCATGTATCTTCGTTGATGGAACATCAAAAAAGAAACCAGGAAAAGCAGGTACTAGAGGAATAATAATTCTACAACATCAATCCACTCAGATACTTTACCACTGGGGACTAGTCCAGATGACGAATAATAAAGCAGAGGCTTATGGGCTTATGTTAGGTCTCAAAATTCTAATAGAAAAAAAAAAATCATAGAAGTTATCGTCTTTGAAGACTCAGCTATCATTATCAAGGCAATGGTAAGTAATTCCCTCCCAAAAAATGCAAGCCTAAACCAAATTCTGAGCAGAGCACAAAAAATAACAAGTCAGATTGGCAACATCGAGTATTTTCACATTTTAAGGAAGAATAATAAGCTAGCAAATGAGCAAGTAAATAAAGGAGTCCAACGAAATGCTGGACAAGCACAAATTGGTGAAACCATAACAAAAATTCCCATCCCTTGACCTTCCCTCCCTCTTCCATGATGGACAACAATCAAATCATTTCAAATCAGAAATCCAATGATAACACCAAAATCCCTCTTGAATCAATAACCAAGCAATCTGTCAAAATTGAAATAATTCTCAATCTCTGCAATATTCTCAAAATCTCTGAAAATAGTACTCTAAAATCTCATGGCATGTTGCCTCCCATGAAATCCCACCCTCCCTCCTCCTACCTGTGCAATTATGAAAATCGAATTACCCAACCAGCATTTCTATTCTCTTTCTCGTCTTTGTATCTGCATGAGATCCTTGCTTTCATGAATGCGTTTTCCTCTGTAACCTCTCGGCTTTTCCTAAGCTTTTGTTGGCCCACCTATACGCACATCGCTTCCCTTATCTCTCCAATCCACCTTAACCTTGCTTTAATCTCTACTTTTAACTTCAACACGCTGCCAGCGTGCTTTCTGCCTTCCTCGCTTTGCTCCATTGTGAGCTAGCCACTCCATTCTTCACTGGCAGCATCACATTCAGACCTCAGCCTTAATTTCCGTAAGTCTTCGGTCAGCAAGGGGACAGTAACAAATACAAAGAGAATTGCACGCAGAATAAGAGTAGCGCATCAGAGAGCAACACCGGCGACAGAGGAAGCATACACAACATGTAGCATCAACAGCGAAAAGACACAAATGGATCCTCTGGAGAATAGATCACACCCTTGTGCATTTTGCAAATCTCGTCGAATTGTGATAGAAAATCTCAAGAACCAGATCCAACAAGACAAATAAAAATCCAAAGCGGATATGGCCTATATGAGATCACAATGGAAGACATGTAATGAAGAAATAAGAACACTAAAGAATAGTTGCAGCCATCTGAAGGAATCACTGAACTTCATTAAAGAAGCAATGAACAAAAAGTCGGAGCAAGGCTCCACATCAATGGACCAGGGGAGCAGGCATCGAGGAAGTGAGAATACTGTCAACAAATAGCTCATCAAAATCTCTGGCCACCCATGGATTTAGCTCTAAATTGTAGTAGTAAACATAGTTTATTATGAAATTCAAGTGTATTTTGTTATTATTTCAGTTTGTCAAACAGTATAGCTCCAATGTAACCGTGTCCAACTCTAAAAGAAGGATAGAAAAATGTAAATCAAACAGCACATCTCATAAAATAGCCCCCAAACAAATCTCCGTCTGCATCAAACTTCGAGAATTTTGTAATGGAGAAGTACCTCTCCTCGCCTACTTTAAAGAAATATAATACAACTGATCTTGTTCGAAAAATAAATAAATTAATAGGCTTGATTTAATTTATAAATGAAATGGCTTTGTTTCAACATTTTCTGATTAATTTTAATCAAAATATGATAGATATTTTTAAAATTTTGAGTTTAAATTGTTTATTCTGCATAATTTGAATCCTAAAGAGTTTTTAAGGGTGTTGGATCAATTTATGAATCCAAAAATGTATTTTAAACAACAACAAAAATATTGAAATTATATTGCCAAATTTTGTTAACTGCCCGTGAAAAAAAAAGGTTATTTTGTTTATAAGTTAGACTACTTTATTTTAATATAATTGCAGCGACTTTCCCATTCTCGATCCACAGGGATTGTGAAGGCAACACCGTGAAGGCATCGTGAAGGTAGCACCGTGAATCCAACCGTGAACAGCGTGAAGGCAGCACCATGAAGGCATTGTGAAGGCAACACCGTGAAGGCGGCACCGTGAACAACGTGAATCCAACCGTGAACAACGTGAAGGCAACACTGTGAACAACCCCCGAAGGCACCGTGAACAGTGTAACCCAGGATTTCGCAGCGCCAAAGCTCAGGTCCTGCCACAGGAAAAGTTCGAATTCTCCCCAAAATCCCAAAATGGAAAACCAATCAATCGTAAATATTAAAAATGGAAAGGAAATCTCAGATTTTGTGGAAAAAAATCATTTGGGCCAAGTCAAAATTGCTTCCGCTGACAAAACAGAAAAATGGATTTGGGTAAATGCAAAACAATATCAAGGTATTTTAAAGCGCAGACTTGCCCACTTTAAATGGGAACAAATAAAAAGAAAATAGACCCAGAAAAAGAAAATAAAGAAGAGCAACAAAAAAGAAGAAGAGTCAATTATATACAGTCCCACAACTACACCTCTTACTTGGTCATCAGATCTCTATGTCCAAGAACTGATGAAAGCTAGGGCAAGGCTGGAAATTTTAGAAGCCAACAAACAAGAAAGAGACCGCAAACATTCAGAGATCACATTTGCAAATCAATGTTTAATGGAACATAATAGAATTTTAAAAGAGCAGGTAACAATGTTACAAGATGCTATAAAGGTAGGAAAACGAGAATGGGAAAACATGGAGGCAGCATGGAAAAGCAACAAACAAACATGTGATAATCTCTAAAACAACTCAGGTAGATACACAAATGAGTCAGCAAATAGTCATTTCCGAAAAGAAGGCAGAAGCGAACAAGAAGACATACATTCCAAAAGAAATCAAAACTAGGGTTGAGGACACTAATGTTCACAGGATAGAGGAAAAAGAAGATGTAAGTTCTCGTAGAGCACATGAAAGAGAACATAAAGAAAGAAAAGAGAGAGAAACAAATTGTATTATTGGGGGAATAAGATACTATGGAAAGAATGAAAGCACTTTCAATTTGACAAGGGATTTTTTGAGAGAGAAATTACAGTGGAGAGGGCAAATTTGTCAAGCAAGGAGGGTGGGAAAGATATGTGAGGAAAGACCTCGACCTATAAAAGTCATTATGGCAAGTCTGCAAGAGAAACATCATCTATTAAGCAAAAAGAAACTCTTGAAAGGCTCGCACTTCTTTCTAGATGAAGATTTAACTAACAAGCAACAAGAAGAGAGAAGAGAAGAAGTGGAGAAAGTTAGAGAAGCAAGAAACGAAGGGAAAAGAGCATGGTTGTACAATGGTAAAGTAGTTATTGCAGTGTTTGGGCCTCATGGAAAAACAGGGCATCAAGTTGACAATGAAGAAAAAACAGGTAATTCTATAATAGGGAGGAAAACAATAGGATCAACATGGATGAAAAGGGGTGAAGACTCAAATTCGAGTCTTGTGTGCCAAACCGCGTAGTAACCAAATCCTACCTAGGTCTACCTAAGTCTAGTTTGTTGGAACTGTAGAGGTTACCCTTAGATGAGGGGACCTGGGATAGGGCCTATTGTAGAAGGTAGAGACATAATTTGTCTCACAGAAACTCATGAACATGATGGTTGCAAAACTCCTATGTTTGACGATTATTTGAAGTTAGCAGTTTGGAACGAGGCAACATAAAATGGCAAAGGGTACGGAGGAATATTGGTTTTAGTGAAAGAAAAATAAGGTTGTCACATTCAGTTGGTGAAAGAAGATACAAATAAGAAATATTTATGGTTCAACATAACAGAGAATGAGAACGACATAAGAATTGCAGCATGTTATTTTGCGCCTCAGGTATAAAAAACTTACAAAAATAAGGGATTGGACAACAAAGATCCATATGCAGCTTTAAAGCAAGATATTTCCGCATATTCTCAACATGGAGAAGTTATTTTAGTGGGAGATTTTAATGTTAGAACAACAAATCAACAAGCTAGAATTCTTTGTTGCAAAGAGGATCACAATCCTATATGGCTCATTGAGGAGGAGAATTCTCGATGGGTAAGATGTTAAGAAGATGACAAAGTTAGTAATCATTTTGGAGAGGAGTTGCTTACATTATGTGGTGCTTTCAACTTAATTATCTGCAATGGTCTAGAGAGATGGAAAAATTATGGGAACTTCACTTGCAACACATACAATGGGGCAAGTGTAGTTGACTATGTTATTGGTTCACGAAGCCTAGTAGAAAGAATAGATGAACTTAAGATTGGAGAGCATATTTGGGATTTAAAATCAGATCATAACCCAATTTATATAAAGTTATTTTGATTAGAAAAAAGACAGAATAGGAGGAAAACCCAATGTTTTCAACAATCGACATCAAGGGGCAAAATTCTTCTAACACAAGAAAATTGCACTATCTTCAAAACAATGTCGAGAAGATCAATTTAGATGGAGAAAATTGGCCCCCAAAAGCCTCAACAACCATGAGTTAACAAATATAATCCAGGGTGCACTTGAGAAGTGGCAAAGAGCAAAAAATAGGAAATCATAATCAAATTGTTTTCCTGTGAATGTGTGGTTTGATGAGGAATGAAAAATGGAAAGGAGAACCTTGAAAAAGGGAGAGGGGAAGATGAATGTAGTTATATAAGCATATTTTCAAAAAGAAAAAATATTTGTTCATGCAAACAAGGCGGGAAGAGCTGATATATCTAGGCAAGAATAACCCAAAACATTTTTGGCAGGCACTTAAACCAAGGAAGAAGCAATTTGAAAATAATATTACAACCAATCAATGGTTTGACTATGCAAGGAAACTCTATGAAAAAGAATTAGAGGTTGAGCCTCCTCCCAGGATCAACACATCTACAAAGCTTTTCACAGTACAAGAGGTGGAGGTAGGAATTAAAAAGTTGAAAGCAGGGAAGGCAAGGGACTTGGTTGAACTTCAAGCAAAATATCTAAAGTGGGGAATGAACATTTTGGCACCCCACATCATGGAAATATTCAACAACGTCATTCAGCAAGGATTCCCAAGGGATTAGACAACTAGTCTACCAATTCCCCTTTTTAAAAGCGGAGACATTAATAATCCTTCCAACTATAGAACAATTATGATCAATCCTTTGTTTGCAAAGCTTTTCAGTGTCATGGTAGAAAATAGAATTAGTAAGCGGGCATAAGTAAAAGAAAAGAGGGCAAAAGGGTAAGCAGGTTTTAGGCCGAATCATTCTACAGTAGATCATGGGATCACACTGGGACACATTGTTGAAAAGGTTTGGGGGAGCAAAGAAGAAGTATTTTGCTGCTTTGTTGACTTCAAAAAGGAATTTGACACTGTCCCTAGAGATAATTTGTGGTGTAGAATGGAAGAACTTGAAATTCCTTTAAAATATAGAGTTGTCGTCCATAGGCTTTATGAAGAGGTGAAAGTTAAAATTAGAACTTCAGCATGCATTTCAGAAAGTTTTAGAAGTGACATTGGAGTCAAGCAAGGCTACCCTTTATCCCCTACCCTTTTTGGTTTATATATTGACAAACTGGAAGAGTGGCTAAATTTGCAAGGTGGGGATGGTGTTCGATTGGGGAGTTTGTGATAAAGCTTCTTCTATATGCCGATGATCTTGTGTTGGTTGCTAAATCGACCCATGGATTGCAGATGCACCTATAATCCCTTGAGCTTTTTTGTAAAGCGGTAGGGATGCAAGTCAATACCAATAAGACCAAAATAATGATTCTCTCTAATAAAAGGAAGCAAGGCCATCATAAGTTCTTCTTTGAAGGCAACATTCTTGAAGAAGTAAATGAATACAAGTACCTTGGGATCAATTTCAAAAATGAGCTTAATTGGGAGGATTGCAGAAAGAAAATAATTTTAGGAGGGTGGAAAGCATTATATGCACTTCAAAATAGATGTAGAGAGGCAGAGTTATGGGATTGGAACACGATCAAAGTACTTTTTGGACTCCTAGTTTGTCCATTGATATTATATGGGTGTGAATTGTGGGCTAGTAGCATCCCTGTTTCAAAATGGAAACAAATTCAAAAAATTCAAAAACGCTTGATCATGAGCAAGTTCAAAATAAAAAGTTCGGTTCCCTATGAAATAATGTTGAGTGAAACATGGGCAGCTCCCATCGAAGCAATTGCCATGGTGTGTCTTATAAGGTATCTAAAAATAATTGAGCAAATGGGAGGAGGTAGATGGCCGAAAGTTATCTTCAATGAAGGTATGAGTGAAAGAAAGAAATCATGGATGAGACAAAACAACAAATGGATGCAAAAATGGAATATTTACTTGAATGCATGGCCCACAAATAGTAAGGAGTTAAATAATTTTGTGCTGGAGAAGTTTCGTAAGGGTATATGGGGAAAAGAGTTGGGTAGAAAGAAGAAGTATTATGTTCAGGAATTCAACCCCACTTGTGATCTCCAACAAAAAAAATACATTGGAGCTAGCATTTCATGCAGAGCAAAGGTTATTATCGCTCAATTAAGAACTAACTCGCATCAATTTCGATGTGAAACGGGACAATCAAAGAGACCTAAAGAAGCTTGTGAAGAAAGGGTATGTACTTTTTGCACCTCTGGGGCAGTGGAATCAGAAAAACATTTCATTTTGGAATGTGACGCTTTTAGAGACATCAGGGACGGTTACCGCAGTATGTTAGCATCAATTTTGTAGCATTGTCTTTTCAGTGATGGAACTGTTAGAAGGTTGGGTCAACTCATCATCAATTTGAGTAATAAAATGATTGAATTACATAAGGCAAAAAACAAGGAATCTAGTGGTCCCATAGACTATTTTTAGTCTCGTGGACATTAAATTATCATTCATTCATTCATATGTAAACTGAAATATTAATATTGAAGGTCATTTAATGTCTATCACTAAAGCTTATTATTATCTATAAAAAATGGAGTTGTCAATCTCACTGAAAATTTTGAGATGAAATCTTGATTTGTGTTATTTAAACTGGTTTTTTTACTACATATATGGATTCACTACCCTGAAAAATCCCTATGGCACTTCAATTATGCAGAGTTCAAACTTGTGATTTCAATGAATTTCTAATGAATTTTAGACAAATTAGATTGGAAAAAATAAATGGGAAAACTTTTCAAAAAGTGGCATTAAAGACAACTAGATTAAAAATGGTGATGGACACTATAAGGGAATTTTTATGGGTAAAATTTGTTAATAATTTTTTTTTAGCATAGATTGAAAAAAAATAGTCTATTTGGTTAAAAAAATCATCTATTATATATATATATATATATATATATATATATATATATATATATATGATTAAATTGATGTTATTCGCCCAAAATTCACCAATGTTAATAGTAAGTTATATGTTTTATTGAATTTTCACCTACATTCTATATGTCTAATCTTTCAAAACAAAATAGTTATCTATAATACTATACATAGGCATAATATTTTAGTCCTTAAATACTACTCATGTATTTACTCTTTATGATGGCGCTTTTTTTTTTTAATTGGTATGTTTCTCTGTCGCATCTTCCTACTCCTGACATAGTTGCATTATATACTTTTGTTGCAGGAGCCTCACAAATGCAGCAAGAAAGATCGGCTCACCTTGTTAAAAATATTCAAGATATTCCATAGGTTGCAATGTATGCCAACCAGTCACATGTGATGGCTCTTAAACTAGTTGGTCGTGGCTTAATAAGGTAGTTTACAAGCATTTGGCCCTCCCTCGTGTCTCTGAATCTCCACAATAATAAGAATTGGCATCCTCTCATCAAGGGTCAACTCTCAATTTATTTCTATGGCCAAGGGTTACTTTTCTCTTTGAAGATAAGGCATATCAAAATCTTTTTTTCTAGAGTGGGTCATATTTTATGGGGCTCAAGGACTCTATTTAGACATATGGAATCATGATTTCAATCCAAAAATTGATGTCCCCTCAACAACTACTTTGTTGGTTAAGTTACCTCACTTTCTCCTTCACTTTTGTAATGAGGAAACATTTCAGAATATAGGCATTGGGGTGATACATAAATCAAGTTGAACCATGGGATGGGATGTTTGCATGTGCACATATTTGTGTTGAAGTGGATTTGGACAAGGGTTTACCTAAAGTAGTGCATCTTAACTTGGACAATTGGACCTGCCTCTAAGATGTTAATTATGACCAACTTCCTTTTAAGTGCAAGTCATGTTGTGAGTATGGGCACTTTTTCAGGAATTGTAGAAAATCTAAGGATCAACAACAATAGGCTAAAATTGGCGAATGATAGCAATCACTAAAAGGAAAGGACCTTCTAGTAGAGGTTTTTGCAGAAGCCCCTATAAAAATAGCCCAAAAATCTATTTGTAGTGGAGGCCACTAGCAGAGGTGGTCGAGCGGATGTTTTTTTTTTAATCGTGTGTCTACAGTATGCAAATGCATCGGTGCTTTACTATCCATATAAGCATTGTTGCTGAATAGAACATCGTGCACCATGGAATATTAAAAAATTAAAAAAAGTGTGCTAAATAACAAAACGCACTAGTGCTTGAATAATCGATAGCACCGGAAAAAGGTTAACTTTTAAAATTTTCGGTGCTATATACACCAACAACATTGGTGCCCTTCTTGTAGTAAAACACTCTGGTGCATACTTAGAAGGAGCACCACTATAGTTTAAAAAAAAAAAAAAAAAAAAAAAAAAAAAAATGCGGTGTTATTTTCCAACGAAGCACCGTTGTTGTTCATGTATTAAAATGAACCAAGGCATCCTCTGCAGAGCACCGTTAGGTTGTTTTTAATTTAAAAAAAATGTGGTGTTATAGTCCAACAAAGCATTGGTGCGGTACATGTATTAGAATGCCCTGGGGCATCTTAACAAAAGCATCGCCATAGGTTTTTTAGTTAAAAAAAAAAACTCGGAAGCGTCAGTGCCACTTTTGCCTCATTCAAGTGCCCTGACATCGGTGCTTATCTTGCTCATCGTCCTTTCATATCGTGCTCCATGTGTGGGTTTCCAGTTTTCTCAAACGATGGTGAAATTTGTTTTTCTCAATTACGTTTCTACAATGCCTCCCCGACAAGAAAATGAGTAGGCAATGTCTATGTTTCTCTCTAATATAATTTTTTAGCCAATTAGAATTGCAAATTTGCTCAAAAAATCCATTGTTTTTGGAAAAAAAAATAAAAATATTCCTAACTTCAACTCGCACCGATAACAGTGCACCCTATAAATTTACATGGTGCACCGATCGGTGCGTGAACCTAACACACCATTATTTTTGCGGTGTGTTTCGTAAATGAAAACGCACTAAGAAAAGCTATAAATTTTACGTCGGTGCGTACATTTTTTGGTTATGCCCGACGCGTTTATATTTACCAAATGCACCACAAAAATAATATTAAAAAATATAGCTCGGTGCGTTCGATAACTTGAACGTTCTGTACCGGTACAAAAAGTTTATATGTGTGCAGTGGTGCATAAGTTTGAGACGCACTGCGATGAAAATTTAAATATGTGAACCAAAAGCGAGGTGTCATGTGTATGTGCACATTGTATCCGGTGCGGTAATGTTTGATATAGCACCGCAGCGAGTGCATCACTGTTTTTTGGGCGCACTGAGGAATTTTTTATTTTTTTAATTGAAATTTATGTTTCCATATTTATAAATATATTTTTCATTTAATAAAAAAAATGTGTTTTATATATGAGGCTAATGTATTTTATATGTCAATCATGTAGCAGAGACGTCAACATAGGAAGCAGCAGCAGTAAATGGCAGACCAATACATTGTGGTCCAACCATGGGAAGTCAGAGAGTGGGAGAGGGATTTATACCCTCACCCTATTAGCGCAACGACCCAAGCGCTCTTGGGGAATGTAGGCCTCCTCAAGTACTATGAGGAGGCTACATCCTTAAAGGTGCACTATATATTTTTGGCGCATTTGATCTGCCAGTGGAGTGTCTATGAGCAAGGTTTCCATGTCGGTCCTTAGGCGTGGTATAGGCCCTTTGATAAGGACATATATTTTATCACTAGCTTATCCAGAAGAGGGGAGGACTTTCCCCAGATCCTTGATGTCCCACATGGGGTTGCAGTAGAGAGTCATCTTGCATACCCTCAAAGATATGTTGGGCCTCATGCAGTCCATCCAATATATTTTCAGGTGCGTGGTGGACAACTACATATTTCTTCTTTTGTTGCACAGGAGGTTAGGTGCCTGTAATTATTAGTCACCACCATTACACACTTTACTAGTGATGGGAGGCGCATTAGTTGCCCTCTTTTGTATTATTTTGATTCTTTGATTCAGGCACCACGATGTATCAAATGTTCTGCCATTTTTTGAGGCAAATTTGTATGGCTTTAGACAGATGTTGAGTGATGATACATCGGAGGATGAACTTCCCTTTCACTTAAGAGATTTTTCGTTTATTTTTTGAGAGGTCTCTAGAGATGAGGCCTACATTTGACTATCGCTCTCTTAGGTCGATGACTGAGGTCTGGATGCGCATGTGGCGACACATGAAGCCCAAGAGGTGTATGTCGAGGTATCTGACCATGATTTCTACCCAGGCACTAGCGCTACTGACCAAGGAGGATGACCATGTGTTTATCTTGTTGTCGTTTCCATACACGAGTATTGATTGGAGACGATGTCCCAATTGTAGAAATTATACAACAAACATGTATATCTTGGATTCACCCGATTTAACAATGTACTAAAGTTAAATATTGAATCGTTTCTACAAATCTTTTGCGGAATTAAAAACACAATCGCTAATCACATGAACATGAAGAAAGATCAATCACACACAACACAAATAATTTCTCGGGGAAATATTACAGCTAAAAACCCCACTTTCTTCTATTGTATATTAAGCATGGATCATGAAACAATTACATACAAAACTCTTCTCACAAGAGCCCTCTAGTACTCAACTAATTGTTTCACACTGTCATATGCAAAACTAACCAACACATAGCCAATTCTCAGCCTCCAGACAGCTTGCCTTGCTTGCGCAATCCCTGATGGTAAAGATCCCTAAAAGATAGGAATTATTGCCTATCTTGACTGCCAAGTATCATGGGCACTCCAATGGGTGTTTGGTTGCAAGTGTGCAAGCCAATAATCCTACAACTGATAGTCAACTTCCCTTTCACCTAGATCTCAACTGGGTCTCCACTGGATCTGACATGCATGCAACTAATAATAGTAAATCCTCAGTTGCATGTGAGATCACTGATAGTGAATTAATTAATATTTAATTCATTAGATCTCTTACTAGTGTATCTTCACTTACAACTAGCACAATTGAGTTTAACTCACTTAACTGAGTTAAACTATTTACAACTTGCAGTAACTAATGCACCACTGCACTTCGAACTCTCTTACAACTAGAATTACTCTGCATGCCTCAGCAACTACCTCTAACTCGAAATCCACTAGCTAACTGAATTTATCACTTTCAGTTAACTCATTCAAGTCCACATTGGTAATAGATTACAGTTTAATGTCCATCTTAATTAAGGGATAACCAAAATAGACATGCACCCAAAAATAACATTGTGGGCCCCACCCTAGTCTGGGTGCTTAATGCATTAGGCGTGGGTGCTGAATCTTCTTGTTGAATCTCAGCACTCCCTCTCAACAAGAAAGGGATTATCCTTCACCCCGATCCTGTCTCTATGGTATTCGAATTTTCTCCTGGTGAGCGCCTTTGTCAGAATATCTGCATCTTGATCTTCCGTGGGAATGTACTATAGCAACATGATCCTTCTCTGCACACAATATCTAATATGATGACACCAGATATTTATATGCTTGGACCTATCATGAAACACATGATTAATCGAGATTTTAATGCAACTCTTATTATCACAATGAAAAACTGTCGGATCCATCTGAGAACCAAACAAACCAACCAAGATCTTTCTCATCCAAATAGCCTCAGATGCAGCTTGACTTGCTGCCATGTATTCTGCTTTTGCTGAAATGAGTGTCACGGATCGTTGCTTCCTGTTGTACCAAGGAACTATTGTCGATCTAATGCTAAAGATCCCCCCTGATGTTCTCTTTCTGTCTGATGGACTACTAGCCCAATCTGCATCTATGAAGCCATGCAACTTCACTCCATCCGTCCGTCTGTACCATAGAACATACTTTGATGTGCCCCTTAGGTATCTCAAGACATGCTTCCCCGCCTTCCAAAATAGTTTTGTAGGCTTTACCATAGCTTGACTCAGTTGGTTAATTGTGTAGCAAATGTCTAGTCTCGTGTTCACCAAATACATTAGCGAACCCACTAACTGTCAGTAGATAGTAGCATCCTCTTTCCTCCAATTTCTTGGAAGAGGAGTATCCATGGGTTTGCAGCTCTCATGTTAAACTTACCCAGTATCTCCTTTGCATACTTTCCTTGAGACACAAAAATTTCACCATCCCACTTCCATATTTCCAATCCAAGGAAATAATGAAGGAGTCCCATGTCCTTCATTTCGAATTCCCTTGCAAGATCCTCCTTACATGAGTGTATCAGCTGCTCATCACTAGTAAAAATTAGATCATCAACATAAAGAAAAATGTAATAGCTTACCCTCAACCACAATCTGGTACAGGTTTGCATCTGCTTCACTTTTGGTGAAGCCCAGTCCAATGAAATAGTTGTCTATCTGAGTGTACCAAGCACAGGGTGCTTACTTCAGCCCATACAATGCTCTTTTGAGTCTGCACACATGCGACTCATTATTGAAGATCTCGAAACCTTCAGGCTGCTCTATGCACACCTCTTCCTCAATGATCCCATTGAGAAATGCAGTTTTCACATCCATCTGATGAATGCGCCAGCCCATCTATGCTGAGAGTGCAAGGATGGATCTTATGTACCTTGCAACAAGTGCAAAAGTCTCATCATAATATATCCCATCGATCTGTGAGAAACCACGGGCCACAAATATGGCCTTGTATTTCTCCACACTCCCATCAACAACTTGCTTTACCTTGTAGATCCATCTTGATCCAACCACTGATTTGTCGATCGGTCTTGGGACTATCTCCCATGCACTATTTTCGACAATGGAGTCATACTCCTCCACCATTTCATCAACCTAAGTCGGATGCTGCATTGTTTCCTGAAAGGAAGATGGTTCGATCACAATACATTTGCTCATAAGAGCCATGTATCCAGTAAATCGGTCAGGTGACTGTCTCTGCCTGCATTGTGAAGTACGGACTCCTAAATTCTCTGCAGCATCAAGTCTCAATCTATCAACTTCTGTGGTGTGCCTTCTGCCATTTCTGATGGATGGCTCTGCATGAGTATTTTCCTCCACTCCATGAACCTCCCCATGTGGTTGATCCACATCTTGAGACTCATCTCTGGGAACCAACAATTCCTCCTCTACATGCAAGTCCAACTCCCTCTCAAGGGATAACCGCATGGCTTTCTCCTCATCAAATTTGATATCCCATCGCACAACAGTCATTCTGCTATTTGGCAAATACACACAATAATTATGGGGTGTTTTAGTGTACCCCACAAAAATCCCAACCTCATATGTTGGCTCCAGCTTCTTCCTAGCGTCCTTGGTCACATGCACGTAAACAGATGAGAAAAAAATCTTAAAGTGTGAAACATCAAGTTTCTTACCAGTGAAAGCCTCTTAAGGTGTACTCATGCCAAGTACTCTATGAGGACAATGATTTTGCACATGTATTGTTGTATTGCATGCTTCCATCCACAGATGCATTGGTAGGCCTTGATCATGCAACATCGCTCGTGCTGCACCCACAATAGTTATGTTCTTCCTCTTGGCGACCCCATTTTGTTGTGGGTTATGAGGCGCTATGAGTTCTCTTCGAATTCCTTCTTTGCTGCAGAAGTTCTTGAATTCATTAGAGATGTATTCTCCACCATTATCACTCTTAAGAGCCTTCACTTGCTTCCCCGACTCTTTCTCCACTAGTGCTTTAAACTCATAGAACTTAGAGAATGTTTGATCTTTCTTCTGCATGAATAAGATCCAGAACTTACGAGAAAATTCATCAACAAAGATTACATAGTACTTATGTTTTTCTGTTGAAGCAACCGAGAAGGGACCACACACATCTGTGTGAAATTTCTCAAGGATCCCTGAAGCTCGATTTTCCTTCTCATGAAAAGTGGCCTTTACATATTTTCCCACAGTACATCCCTTGCATATGTCTGACTGCGCAATTGTACCCCTGGGAAGACCAGTAGAAATCTATTGCATGACTTTCAAGGCTCCATGGTGAAGATGGCCCAATCGCCTGTGCCATAATTCGTCCTCATCCCAGCGCACCACTTGATCTGCCTTGCCCATCATTACTACGCATCCATCTACCTCCAGCTTTTAGAGATTCTTAAATTGAATCCCTATCCTCTTGGCCTGTCCCGTTGTTTTATGTCGCAGGAAAGCTTTTCCATCACTAAAAACAACATCATAGCCTCTATCTTCCAACATTGCGACTGAGACAAAAGTTTTCTTCAGACCTGGTACATGAATTAAATCTTTTAATTGAAATGTTTTACCTAGCTCCCTCTACAAGGTAATGGTACTAATCTCGGTATCATTGTATCATCCGTCATCACCCATTTCAATATGCATCTGAAGATCTTTCTCCTACAAGTCACTGAAAAGTTCCTTATCTCTTGTCATGTGAAAGGAAGCGCCACTATCCAAATACCACACAGATCCCAATGCACTGGACACCATGCATGCGATCAATGAGAAGTCAAGCTCAAATTGCGAGGCAAGGGCCTCACTAGCTGCAGATCCTCCAACCTTCTTGTTCTTCTTCTTTTGTGGACAGTTAGTAGCAAAATTCCCATGCTCGTGACAGTGAAAACACTTCATCTTGGACATGTCCTGCTCCTTGCCATTCTTGGACTTAGATTTAGAATGGAATTTCTTCCCCTTCCCCTTCCTCGCCTTGGCAGCCAAAGCACAATCCTCTTCATCCTCATTATTAGATGAAGATCCATCTCTCGTGTTCCGTCCCGAATCCCCTTCGCACCACCCGACCACGCCGTTCCAACGGAATTTTTTCCTTCCATTGACAGAGGTCTTGATATGCCAATCTTGGGAATTTGTAGGAGAGCCAAGCTCACCAAATCATCATCAACAATTTTTATTCCAACGCTCCCCAGTTCATCCCGACATTGGACAAACTTTGTTATAGATTTTGGAATGGTGTCGCACTTTTCCATCTTGATCTTCCTGAGTTTATCTTTGGGCACCAATTTCCTATGGTCGTTGCTACTTTGGAATAGATCCATTAAAGCCTTCCACATTGCATATGGTGTGGCTTTCCCATGGAGGCTTGAGACAATGTGGTCTCGTACTCCCTCCAACGGGATCCTCATCGCCTTTACCACTTTCTTTTTCCATGCATCAAGATTTGCAGCATCTGCAACATTGGGTTTAGGAACATCTTTATCAATGAATTCCTTCAACCCATTGTCTTTGAGTACTGCCTCCATATTGTCCTTCTAAGTAATGTAGTTTGAGCTACCCTCGAGTGCATACTCTAACCTCAATCCATTGAAAGCCATTTTGATCTTGAATCAGTTGTAGCACCAAGAAAGTCTTTCTGCAAATTCGAATTCTATCCAGTCACAAACTCAACTCCTGCTTCACTTATGCAATTTCATGTGCTTTGATACCATGTAGAAATTATACAACAAGCATGTATATCTTAGATTCACTCGATCTAACAATGTACTAAAGTTAAATACTGAATCGCTTCTACAAATATTTTGAGGAATTAAAAACACAATCGCTAATCACATGAACATGAAGAAAGATCAATCACACACAACACATATAATTTCACGGGGAAATATTACAGCTAAAAAACCCACTATCTTCTATTGTATATTAAGCATGGATCATGAAAAAATTACATACAAAACTCTTCTCACAAGAGCCCTCCAGTACTCAGCGAATTGTCTCAAAATGTCATATGCAAAACTGACCAACACATAGCCAATTCTCGGCCTCCAGATAGCCTGCCTACCTTGCATAATCCCTAATGGTAAATATCCCTAAAAGATAGGAATTCTTGTCTGCCTTGACTGTGCGAGTATCATGGGCACTCCAATGGGTGTTTGGTTGCAAGTGTGTAAGCCAATAATCCTACAACTGATAGTTAACTTCCCTTTCACCTATATCTCAACTAGGTCTCCACTGGATCTGACATGCATGCAACTAATAATAGTAAATCCTCAGTTGCATGTGAGATCACTAATTGTGAATTAATTAATATTAAATTCACTAGATTTCTCACTAGTGCATCTTCACTTACAACTAGCACAACTAGTTTTAACTCACTTAACTGAGTTAAACTATTTACAACTTGCATTAACTAATGCACCACTGCACTTCGAACTCTGTTACAACTAGAATTACTCTGCAAGCCTCACCAACTACATCTAACTCGAAATCCACTAGCTAACTGAATTTATCACTTTCAATTAACTCATTCAAGTCCACATTGAGAATAAATTATAGTTTAATGTCCATCTTAATTAAGGGATAACCAAAATAGACATGCACCCAAAATAGCACTGTGGGCCCTACCCTAGTCTGGGTGCTTAATGCACTAGGCGTGGGTGCCGAATCTTCTTGTTGAATCTCAACACCAACATCCTCTTCACAATAGATGAGCTTGCATATGATAGACGTAATATTAGTGTTTTCTTTAAATTAATCTAGTTTCATTTTATAATTTTAATTAATTAGAATAAAATTTATTCTAGAATGTTCTTTAACTTGTTTTATTAATTTGTTTGATGAAATTGTCTAATTGTTTTTGTGTACTATATATTTTGTAGACATCGGCACATTCTTGGGGACATGCCTCCTTTGCCATAAAATGGAGCAGATGTGAAGATGGGCGAGGCCTAAGAGGGTGAGGCACATCCTCAGGGGGGCATGGGTGTCCAGGCCCATAGGGCTTGTCTGAGATTTCTAATGGACTATTGTGACAAATTATCCAGAGTTTTAATTGAGGAGGGAGCCTACCCTATGAGGGCTCAAGACATTAGTGCATATCCTAAGTTTGTGGATCTCTATAGGGACTATTTGCACGAGATGATGAATCTTATGCGTTATATCGTTGGATCTAGTAGGCTACTGGCAATGATGAAGGATGTTCTATCACTCCACCAGATCTCCGAGACTAAGAAGAGACCAGCAAAGGTAACCATAGACCAATATTTTTCCAAGTAGCTAGCACTACTAGGAAGGAGAGGGCTCTCTCCAATGGATCTCAGCCAATATGACCAGATCAATGAGATATTAGTCTAGGTATAGTACCATAGGGGTTTGATTGATTGAATTTTGAGGTGTTGGATGGTGAATAGGTCAAAGAAGGAACAAGGCCAGGGAAAAAAAGGATCAGAATTGCGGGGATCTGATGGAGCAAGCTAGGTAAGCAGTTCAACGCAAAAGGATATCTTGATTGAGTATTCTAGACTGCTATGGTTTGAGAAAAGAGCATAAGACATATGAATTTTTTTCTACTAAGAAGAAGATGAAACAAACTATAACTATTCCTCCAAAACTTAGCATAAGCTTAATGAATTTTGTATTTCTGACTTAGGAAACAATCACATGCAGATATGGCATGAATATGAAATCATAATACATTCACACATTTGCAAAACATAAGAAGAAACAATGTAAAATCACTTTACCACAAGAATTCCATCAAAATAGCTGCAACTCAATCTGTTATTTCTTGCCAAAAGTCTGATTACAAAAAGTGTTTAGTGATCAATCCAACAACATCCAACCATTGCTATGAGAAAATAAGTGAATAATATAGACCAAAACTGATTCTCCCCAGCTCTGGGGTCAAATCCCTGACTTCTGGATCTTATTCACAAAGTGCTCAACTGGAAACCCAAAGACTAGGGAGGTCAACAAACTCATCCCTAACTTTGGTGAAATTGATTCATTTATCCAAAAATACGCCTTTACCCAATGTATCTACCTCTAGTAACTCAAAGTAACATAATTACATTTACATGAATCAATTACATCAGTAAAATCCATCAAATCCACTGACCAACTGAGAAAAAGTCAAAATCTGGAAAATATCAGTGAACTGGAAAAAGTACAACGCCCTTAGCAAAAGTGCAGTGCCCTTGACAGAAGCACAACGCCAACTTCAAGGTAACTATTTGTTGGAAATACTGAGAGGTGGGGGGCTGAATCAGTATTCCTTTCAATTAGATCATTAGTTAATCTTCAATTATTATCAGTGTTTGTACAATGATAGCAGTAAACAAAATGAACACAAATGCACACAGTTTTTAAGGTGGAAACCCACTTCGGGACAAAAACCACCTAATGCTTTTCTAATAATTATTTAATATTCAACTCTAATTGAAAATAAAGCTCCAACTTCCTACCCCCGATCGAGGTGTCAACAAAGGGAGGATGGCAACAGGACAATGCCATGTGGTGGGGCTCGTCAGCTGACCATCATGCATTAGTTTTATGACGTGCGGTGGTAATCGTACCCACACGAACCTCACTTAATGATCAAGGTACGAGATGACCCAACTCATCAATGCAAAGCAGAGAGTGGGAAGGTACGCCGAATGCGGGGGTAGGAGAATGCATAAGGTAAGTTCTCTCGGTTGTAATGTGATTTTTCAAACAATAGCTGCAATTCGGATGGAAGATGCGACAGAGGATTTGCAGGAAGAAAAATCATAGCTTAACGGGTGGAGGAATATTTGGTATGTACTGGTTTCCGTCACTTTATTTTTACAATGCGGTTTTCCTGTTAGCATGTCGATAATGCCAGAAGCAGTTTCTACAGGGGTTACAGTGTATTTGCCATGCACTGTTAGATTTTTTGTTGTTTATGGTTTGCATGTAATTGTAGAGGGGGTTGAGCTGGAAATCGAATCATGATTCACTAGCCCTCCTGGTCCTCATTACCAACACCTCAGTTATGTCAATCTAGATTGGTTAAGTCTGTGGTTTTCTAATGATAATGACTGTATGTTCTGGAATTTCCTTCTTATGGTCTTGAATGGTCTAGTAGAGCTTTATCTTCTTATTCAAAAGTATCCAAATGAGAACGTTATTGGGTATCAGAAGATTAGGGGTAGAGTTTATTATCCGTATTCCTAGGTCCCGTGCTCTACCAATCTCTCAATATATTATATAATTGTTCTGGTCTGTAATTGGAAGTCTTATTGTCTTCAAAGCTATTCATGCGTCTGGAATGGGAGGTCTTGTTATCTTTTGTCGCAACTTTATTGGGTCAGTCCTAAATTTCAGGGTACTGAGTATACATTGTTTTCTCTAGGAAAAACATTCTTATTGTTAATTCAATGGTGGATGCAAGTCGCAAATGAGAGAGCACAGTTTGTTAATTTTCGAGGGATTGGTTCGCGCAAGCAATATTTGAATGCTCAGACTCACGAGAATTATCTGGAGTCTAATATTGAATCTAAGCTTTATATAATTGTTCCCTTTAGAAATACAGGGTTTCTGGCATTCACAATAATAGACAGTCTCTATCAGGGCAGAATGACAAAGGGTAAAAATGGTTATCGAAAAGACACAGGTAAAGGGGAGAAGCTACAACAAAATTAGGTAGCTGGTCCAAGTAAAAGAGGTAGAAAGAGTAATAAGTAGACTCTTGAACACCTAGCAAATATGTATGATTCAGGGACTCCAATGCACATTCAGAAAACTATTCAAGTTTGGGAGAGGCAAAGTGATGATGATGATGATGATCTTAAAGAACAAGAGGCTAGAATGGATTTCATTTTAGATCCAGGAAACACAAGAGGCTGAGTTTCAATATTTCAACAATCGGTTAAGACATACTGGAAAATTAAGTGTGTATTAGCAAAGGCGATGTTGAGTATGCAAGAAAAGGAAGCCAATTCCTCAATGCTCTTTGAACTTCAACAGATGAAACAGGATATGCGCGAAATGGCCAAGGCTCAGATACAAGCAAATGCGCGTATAGGAAGGATTGAACAACAACTTTTAAGCATGCAGCAAGCAGAGATTCCTAGGTCTACTGCAAAATACCCAGCACCTGTGGATTCTTCAGATGGTTGACACTACACAGTTTCTAATTTTGTATGTTTTTTGAAGATAGTATGTATAGTTTATGTTTTATATGTAATTTTTATGGACATAGTAAAGGGATATTAGCTGTGTGTAGAAGGATAAAACAATACCAATTTTGGTTGGCTTATAACTCTATGAGGTGGACAACAGATCTAGTTTCCTTCGGGTAGGTTGAGGCCACTAACTTCAGTAGAATATGTATAGCAACTTGATCTTTACAAAATAGAAAATAGAAAGGTACTACGAAATTAACAAAAAAAAAACTCCAACTTCCTAGAATCTAGAAAAGAATTCTTCTCCAGCTCCTGCTGGATGGACGCTCCAACGCCCGAGATTCTTTAGTAGTCAACTGAACGGATGCCCCAACACCCAATGAGCTACAACTCACCCTAGCACAACCCTACAACCCTATAGAAGAATAAAAGAAGAATGGACTCCTGTACCAGGTAAAATGGTCCACTTTACAATGATATAGAATGATGTAGAAGAAGAAGACACACTAGACCATAACCCCAACTATGACACAACCACCTAATGATGATCCTAGACCTCCCGACACTGCCTCTTCAACTCTTGGCAGATAGACACTATTACAATTTTTACAATAATGTATTTACAATGACTTAGTACAATGATACCTTTACAATGACTGTATGCAGTGCTGTCCACTTGAAGACTTCATGTGATGAAATTCTTGCTGCTGTTATACACCTTGGTTGCCGCTCTTGTCATGCTACCCTCTGCTGCACCTTTACTTTCTTTTCTGCCCTAGAAAGTCTGGTCCTTTGCAGCCTTTGACAACACATGAGCTAGATTTTTCTTGCCTTTTAGGAGCTCGATATTGAATCGGTGTATCTTTGTTATTTTAAATCCCAAATATGTGATTTTCAGTCCTGTAGTAGTCCTTTGAGTCTTCTATCCAATGCCATAGGTCTGACCCAATTTGGATTCTTCAAGGGATAGTTATGCCCAATCTCTCACAATGCCCTAATTATGGACTGTTTCAGTAGAGCGAACTTGTACGGCGTGCCACGTGTCACTGTTTCTTCATTCGGCTCTGAAATTGATAGAGAAAAAACTACAATCTGTGCACTATCTGGTATTTCTACAAAATTTCAATCTGATACTCAAAGAGAGAGTTATGATGGTTTTCCCAAGGTCACTTCTTTGAGATGAATTTCAAGAGCCTGCAAAAACACTGACTTCCACAGATCATATCTCCGTAAATATTGCGCACCTTGATTTGAAATTTTTACAGGAACTTCTTCAGGATTTTGGCTTCACCTCATAAACATTTCAGCTTTTGAACCTTCGTAGAAAAAAATTTAGAGCGAAAATGCCACAATGACCTGTTTAAGATGGTGAAATCCCTTGCATAAGGAGGATATGAGGATCATAGGTTGAGAGGGGCTTCAACAAGTGAATGTGGGATGGATTTTAGGAGCTTAAAAGATATTAATTATGAATTTTCAATGACCCATGCCACAACCCCACGGGGTTTTAGCCCACTAACTGGGGGTACAAACTTCAAACATGAATATCTCTCAAATCGTGAAGAATTACATGGCGTGCCATATATCAACGAAAACATCTCGACAAGTAGAAACCTTCAAAAGAATTCTTGACCCAAAATATATTAATTTGGTAGTTCAAAATTTCCATGCAATATTGGGGTAGCCCCTGGTGCTGCTCGGGTTGACATCAATGACAACCGCTGATCAACAATCTCCCCCTTTGGCATTGATGGTAACACAAGTACTCCCCCTTGCGATCATGACACCTCTTCATACACCATTCTCTCCCCCTTTGACATCGATGGCAAAGGTTTACTCCCCCTGGCACATAACCATCTTGCAGACTTGTACACACTTCCACTCCCCCTGACACACAACTATCCTGCAGACCTGTACACACTTCCACTTCCCCTTTATATTCTGAATAAGGAAAATCTAATGAGAACTTGGGAGAATCCCAAGCTTTTGGCGAAGATATTCCAATGCTTCACGAGTAATCTCACGATCATCAATGCTTCCTGCCCAATCTGCATCTGTAAAGGCATGAATAATGAGATTGTTACCCTTGGAATACCACAAGCCATATTTTATTGTTCCCTTTAGATATTGACAGATTCTTTTGATGGAAATAATATGTGATTCTTTTGGTGCTGCTTGGAATCTTTCTTCTTGTCCAATTGCTTGCATAACATCTAGCCGAGAGGCTATTCCATATAGAAGACTACCAATCATAGATCTGTACAACCTTTGATCCACATCCTTAGATGATTCGTCTATGCTCAATTTGCAACCTGTTACCATCAGAGTAAGGATGGGTTTGCAATCTTCCATTTTGAATTTCTTGAGAATTTCCTTGATGTACTTGGCTTGACATATAAATATTCCTTTCTCTTGCTGAGATATTTGAAGCCCTAAGAAGCATGTCAGCTCACCAAATAAAGACATCTCGAAATCAATTTTCATCTTTGTAGCAAACTTCTTACTTAGTCGATCATCATTGCTACCAAATATTATATTATCCTCTTTAGCTATTAGACATCCTTTAGTTGCTTCATCGAGAACATATATGTCGTTTGGAGCTCAACTTGCTGTAGCCATAATTTCACCATACCTCCTTTTCCTGATTTCACATTTTGTGAAGTTGAATAGTATTGTATGTCCTTGATCACACATTTGTCCAACACTGAGCAGATTGTGATTCATGTTTTCAACCAATAGAACATTCTTGGCTATAGCATCTTTGCTTCCGAGAGTGACGGTACCCAATTGCGCCGAGAGGCGCTCTACAGCCCAGTATATAGGGATGTGTAGATGTAACGTGTGTAAGGTAAAGTTTTGATATGTCGGGCCCAATATATAGAGATGTGAACATGTAATGTGTGTAATGTAAAATTTTGATATGTCGGAGTGTATATAGATGTGTAGATGTCATGTGAGTAATGTAAACTTTTGATATATTTACCACTTTAATACCATGGGCCAAATACCATATTTATAAAAGAGGTATGGTAAATAAATAAAATATAAATAAACCATATATATGGTAAATAAATAAAAAGGCTTTTTATATTTACTCCATAATCCTATTTATATTTATGAACATCAAAAAGTGGTTTTATTTAGGTGAATCTTGAGCTAAATACCATGGGCCAAATTATTATTAATACATGCCAAAAAAACATTATTAACCCTAATATTATTATTATTATTATTAATTCTAATATTCACATTATTATATTATAATATTAATATTATTAAATTTAATTAATGTAAACTTTTGATATGTCCGAGTGTATAGAAATGTACCACTTTAATACCATGGGTTGAATACCATGGGCCAAATACCATATTTATAAAAGAGGTATGGTAAATAAATAGAATATAAATAAACCATAGGTATGGTAAATAAATAAAACGTCTTTTTATATTTACTCCATAATCCTATTTATATTTAGGAACACTCAAAAAGTGGTTTTATTTAGGTGAATCTAGCTAAATACCATGGGCCAAATTAAAGTACACTATATGCATTGACTATCTCAGGTAAGAATAAACATGTAAACGTAAATGTAAAAATAATGTTTAATATTTAACATTTAAAATTTAATCTAATTAATCTAATGTCGGCCCTAATGAAAAATCACTTCTCTCCCTACATATATAAATTTAACACAGTGGGCCAAATACCATATTTTTCTATTTCTCTTCCATTTTATATTGTAGGGAAAAGAGAGAGAGGGAGAGAGAAGAGAGATGGGGGAAGAGAGAGGGACGTAGGAGAGGAAGGGAAAGAGAGGAAGGAAGAGAGAGAGGTGGAGAGAGGGAGGGAGATAGTAGGAGAGAGGGAGGGATATAGAGATGGAGTTTTTGGGTAAGAGAGGGAACACTGTTACCGATGAAATAGGTAACCTGACCTCAAACCGGGAACTCTAGCCCAAAAACTCTCAAAAAACATGAAAAAACACCAAAAAAAAAAAAAGTGTGTCTTCCAGAACGCACTTGTTTTTTTTTGAAGGTCAAATTTCAACATTTTCTAAAATTATGCTAAAAACAAAATTGTTTGTTGAAAAAAGGATTGAAAAAACACCCAAAAAAAAAAAGTGTGTCTTCCAGAACGCACTTCGTTTTTTTTTAAGGTCAAATTTCAACATTTTATAAAATTATGGTAAAAACAAAATTGTTTCTTGAAAAAAGGATTGAAAAACACCCTCAAAACAAAACCAGTTGATGCTGGAATAACAAAAAAAAAATTGTGTCATACTTTTGGCATTTTTAAAAATAGAAGTAACATTTTAATTCTATATCTGCAACTAAATAAAAGACAAGCAACAGCAGATCAAACACATCACAAAAGAGACACAGGGTTTAACGTGGTTCACCCAACCATTCTGGGCTACGTCCACCAAACATGGGCATCGACAATCTTATTATTAATCAGGAGATTACATTACAATTCAGTTCCTCACAAACTCTCACACCCACAACCCAATCCGTCTGGTCACCTGTTTTATAGCTAAGAGGATCTAACTTCCTCATAAATCCTCCTATAGCAAATATAGGATGCATTAACTCACTCCCAACAAAATAGAGCTAATATAGCAACCAAATCAGATTGTTGTCACCTACTGAGATTTTTGCCTATTTAATTAAAACAGAAAATCTCAACAATCTCCACCTTGACAACAATTAGCCTGATACCCTGTTTGTTTATTATTTTTATCTTTTCTGCAAGCCAAGAGAAGCCAAACACCATGGGCAGCTTTTTGGTAATTGCGGCACATAGCCTGTATGATTAAAGACTACGAGATTGGATTCTGTCAGATCAATTCCACCAATTGTCGACAACAAAGCCTAATTCTGGGAGGAAAAATTTTGAAGAACCTCAAGCGCTGACATAGCTGAAGGGGATTGAGCCAAATCTTCAAATATGTTATAATTTTGAGCAGCTCTGGCTCGAGGATTAAATGTCGATTTATTAATGACTTCCTTCGATGGCTTTATTGTCAATTCAGTAATATCAGTTGGCAGTATTGATTTCGTAGATGGATTCGTGGTCAAGGTAGTAGGTTGATCAGTAGCCTGACTATCGTAATATTTATTACACATTGACACCAAAACATTAGTCGATGGCTTCGTGATAGATAG